>JAUCMS010000040.1:39570-49743 GCA_032357445.1 Enteromius radiatus | reverse complement strand
GAACAGAAATGCTCTAAAACGGCAGCTTGGCCAGACTGACTTTGCTCGCGAAATTGAATGTAGCGTCACAGGAAGTACGGGCGGGCCCAGGCTAGTTTTTGCGTGCATTACTGCACATTTCGCCACAGTTTCGAAAAGAAATGTCCACAGAGTGGCGCTAAAACACAGGTTCAATATGTGAATCCTGGCACGTTTTATTAAGTTGATAGGTATGTAAATATATTAAACATCCGTGGACTGTCACTAAACGTTAATGCTCTATCATGTTGGAGATATACCCTACATCAAATCCAGCCCTAAACCTACCCGATAGTGATAACAAATGCAAAACTGATATAAAAACACATTTGTTGATGCAACCGTGTCATTTCAACTTCCTTTTACACAGATTTGAACTGTTTTGTTGAAGCGTAGTTACACAGGACTGAACCTAGCATCTATGAAAACACTGGATATGTGTGATGATAACGGTCAAAAGCAGCAGTTTTCAGATCTCCCAGCACATCAATATTGTTTTGAAGTCATAACATGATATTCTTCGAGCAATAGTGCAATAATGATGCTTCATTAATTGAAACTCTGTAAATGTGTGTGAAGAGAATAAAAGGTGTCAGTTTTACTGCAGTGATATGTACTTATCAGTACATATTTTGTGTCTCATAAAAAGTGCACCAAGGTACGTTTATGCCATGAGATCAGGTAGCAGATTTCTCATGCATGTGCGTCTAAACGTCTGTCATCTGTGCAGACTGTAAAATAACGCATACTGACCGCCGTACCTCGAGGCCTGTTTCACACGTCTGCACGCGTCCAGCTTTCACAACTTTCCTGAGCTGTGCATCATCCTGAAAAATCATCTAGCTAGTAAACCGTTCACAAAAGACACAAACTATAGCCAAAGCATAACAGTCAGATCTACAGTGTTTCCTGAGAGCGATGCTTTCCTCTAACGGATAAACGGAGCTTTATTTAAAGCAGAAATGGTCCCTTTCTCTCTTTTCCTGTCCCGCGGCCGTCTGATTGAAGGATAATGTGTCACGGAAGAAACACGAAGCTGACATATACCGAGACCTTCACTGATGTTTCATTCATTAGAGCTTTAAAATGTGATATTATGACAGCATCCAGTTCAGATTTAATGACCGTATTATATAAGGATATATAAAAAGGCCACTCTCTGACCACAGCTTTATTAAAGCAGGCGTCTCCTATATAATTACCCGTCCAACCAGACCAAAGGTCATCGCTCACAGGATTTAATGATCGCACCTTCGGCCGGGAAAACTGCACTTGAAGAGACCTCTCCTGCGTTGGTTTTTATATTTCATAATCTGCAGCTTTTGAGTTTTTAGTTAATGTCTAAAAAGCACTAGTTCACCCAGAAATGAACTGCTGCTGGGCAGAAAAAACAACATATTTTCATTTTTGCACGAACGAGTGCTTTCGAACAGGACCTGACACTGACAGACACAAATTACGAGCTACGAGATCATACGAATGAAGCGCTTGTCAGTCTGCTTTGTAGGTCAGGCGGTGTTTGATTCGAAGGTGTTGAAGGAAATGAGTTTCGACAGCATCAGTGACAGTGACCTGTCATATTGTGGATCAAACAGATATTATTCATGGCCTGAAGCGCCAGAGAAATCATATAGAATGGGATAACGGACAACTTGAGGCTATAGAATAAAAATCATACGCCAAGTCTCAGATTTAGCTTGTGCATTTTGTCATGTTACTGGTTAGAAATGTGCAAGACATCTGGTGCCAGCTTGTTTGATTGCTAGTATAAAATGATCTCATAAATAATAATACATTTATTAAGTTTTGAGCTTCTTCTGTCACTGCATTTGGCTTTAATCACCAGAATGGTTTGTGCAACAGTCGCTGTTTATTTTTCATACGCTCAGAGGCAAAAGAATTCACGTCTAATGTCATTTAATGAAGCAAAAAGCCAATAAGGCTGTGCTTTATGTGATTTTAATATTGGTAAGAGCTGTTCTTCTGCACAACACATATCGACGGCTTTGAGTGGCTTATTGCTTTTATGAAACTGCAAAATGATGAAGTGCATAATGAGTTATGAGTTATATAATAACAATCGATTCTTTCACCAGGGAACGGAGGTCCTTTCGACTGTTTAACAGGCAGCACGGCTCCTTCAGACAGAATTCATTGTTAGAAAAAGGAAGATGAAAAATCATTTACAAAAATATAAATGAAATAGAAATGTTGTGAACATTTTGGACATTGTTTCATTAATTGGAGCTAGATATGTATTTGGTACATTTTTTGATTAAAAATATTACAAACATTGAATTTCAACTAAAAATAAGATAGTGTTTTATAATAAATAACATAATAATAAATAAATTCCAAAAAAAGTAAATTACTGTAAAGTCTACTCTCCTTTAATTATTTATTATATTTAATATATTTAATTGTATTTGTTTTAACATAACTCACATGTTGCAATTGCTTTCTAAATGTATGTTCATTTTTAAATAGATAAATAAAGCGTAATTAGCAATTTTATTTGTGTATATATATATATATGTCAAAACAGACAGCAGATGTTACAAACTGGTAATTATCATATTATTTAAATTTATCATCATAATCATAAACACACAAAAGAGTTTTACGGTTTATTGCACTTTTTTTATTTTGCACATTTGCGAAAAATTGTCGATAATTGTAGAAAAATGTAGATAATACAATACAAATGCATAGAACTTTTGAATATTATACGATGCTGTGAACAGAAAATTGCTGGTGGTGCTAGAAGCTTCACATGAGGAATCGTATAAACTGTTTTGTGCAAGATTTAATATTTTTTCCAGCCTAGTTCACCAGCTGCCATAGACTCCCGTGTTAGAATCACAGGGACACTAGCAGATGGAGTAAGTGTCTACACACCTTTGGTCTCAGCTCCTAGGAAAGAATTGAGCCAAAACACAAGAAAACACTTTGCTAAAGCTGTCTGGGGCTCCAGATAATGTGATTGATGCTGTCAGTCACACAGACCTGACCCGTCTGTCACGCTCCTCCTGCACTAAAGCAACAAGCTCAACCTTTTAGCATTTGCAATCACGTGCTAAGTGAATCTGTTTCCAAGGCAACCTGGGTTCCTGATAAATTCCCTAGAGGTGTGAGCTGGTGAGCCTATTGTTTATTTCCTTTTCAATTTGATAGATATTGCAGAAATGAGAAACAATTAACAACCTAGGTTGTCCAGAATATTTAAACAATGGCTAATGACTTAACCTGAAGATGATAAACCAACAGAACATATAGAATTTATCTATCCATTCCATTCAAAGAGCTTATCCTTTGTACAGGCTGGCAGGAGAATGTTATTAACTAAACCTAAAACTAATAATATATATATTTTTAATAGTAAAGTACTAAAAAAACCTCATTAAACTTGTTTTTTTCAGCTAGGTATATGAAAAACAATGGCAGAAATGACAAAAACACAAAACAAATACTCACATTTTAACTTAAGAATTTAAATGTTGAAACTAATTCAAAATATTAAAAATACAATGATATCTCTTTAACTAATATAACCCTTGAGTATATATTTTGTATTAATTTGATATGTAAACTTAAAGATAATTTTGTGATTCCAATTACTGTGCAAATTATTACATCATTTTAAAAGACATAGACAGTTTAAACTAATTTCTGCCATTAATTATCTGGAATTTGTTTTCCACATCTCAGATATCTTATGGCGGCTCAAAAAGTCAACCAAGACGTTTTACACAAAACAATATTTTTTCTGAGGTATTCGTGATGTTTAAATAATAAACAATTACATTAAAAAATAAAAAAATGACAATACTTTGATTTTACGTCTAATCCAAAACAAAAATCGCTTGGTTGCTATGGTTACAGCATCGCAAACGCGTGTTCGCAAATGTCTATTTTGATGTAAAATTTATGGCTATGTTGAAATGTTATTGTGATCTATTTGTGATGTTTAAATAATATAGACAATTAAATAAAATATGTGTATGATAATGAAAAAATACTTGATGTCAATCATTGCTCGGTTGCTATGGTTGGCGAATGCAAATTCTGTTAGCAAGAGTCTATTTTGCACACATCTATTTGTGATGTTTAAATCATATAAACAATTACATAAAATATTTGTATAAAAATGTTACAAACTTTGCTACCTCCACCGCGTCAGCGCAGGCGAAATCTGTTCGTGAGCGCACATTTTGATGTAACATTTTTGGTTATGTCAAAATGTTATCGTAATTTATTTGTGATGTTAAAATAATATAAAGAATTAAAATATAAGATGTAAAAGTACAATAAGTCACTATACATCCCTTCCAAAACAGAAATCGCCCGGTTGATATGGTTACTCCATCGGTGAACGCGAATACATGGAAGAATATGCCTATATAGCTACCTTTAGAACAAACATAAACATAGAGTTACTTCAGGGGCGGAGGGCACAAGCCTTAACGAAACCGAGTCTTAACTCGGTGGTTAATTCTTAAAAACTCCCTAATTAACATTTCAGATTAAGAATCCGCTCACGGTCAGCCACTTCGGATTTGTTGCGCATGCGCACAGAGAGGCGCGGAGCTGCCCAAGTGCTGAACCCGGCGCACAAGGCAAACCAGAGTCTGTCATCAGAAGAGCTTCTTCCGCGCTGACAGACGCGTCTCGCTCTGAAAACACATCATTTCAGGACAGACAGGACTGCATCCGTCACCTTTACTCGCGCGTTCCGTTCCCGCCGCGTCTGATTCGAGCGCAGAATGGTTTTGGCCGCTTTGGGGGCGCGCAACAGCGGATCCGCGGCGTGTCGGTGTCGTTTCTTTCCCACAGACGAACCATGAGATTCTGGGCTGAAGTGGCTTTACCTGCGCAATCCTCCGGCTGTGTTTTGGTTCGGAAGAAAACGCGACCGGAGCTCGTTCAGGGCGCGCGTCTGAGCCCATGAAGGAGCGCGAGCGAAGCCAGAGGAATGACTCGCCCTTCTGTAAAACTCCTCACAACTTTACTCGCATGCTTGATAGAAATGCAAAACTTCAGGTACGTGCTCCGCTTCTTCTGCTGCGAAAGCAACAACTGTGTGGGCTTCCAAACAGCTCGATATCAGTAACACAAGGTCGTTTATGGAACGCAAAAGCGCGTCTCTGGTCTTTCTCTCGAGCGCGGATACTGGCGCGCGTTGCCATGACAATTAAAGAATGCTCGGATTAAAATCAGAACGTCAGTTCAAATTAAATTTAGAATTCGTGCAGATAATGAAGATTCCATTCTATTTCTGTGATTCTCTAGAGAAGACTGGGGTTCGTTGTCACAAGGTCAATATCTCAGTAACTGAGGTTTTCAGTCAGAAGTGCTGTTGCTCTGTTGATTTCACATATCCACTTCAAAACACATTTTAATTCCAATATTTGTCTGAATTCTGTATAATTCAGTTTCATTTTTGTGTAAGGTATGTTAATTAATAGATCAAATAAATCCCCACTGACTTACATGGAGACAAAAATCACTACAAAGAAGGTAAAAGGAATATAATGAACCAAAACGTCATGTGCCATTGACATTTTTGCAGTTTGTTTTATTTGATGTAACTTGTCCTCATTTGTAACTCGCTTTGGACAGAAGCGTCTGCTAAATAACTAAATGTACATTTGTGTCAACATTGTGACAACATGCCCCGCAATGAGGGTCTGTTGGTGTTAAATGAACTAACAAAGGTTAGATAACTTGTTTGTAGTTCATACTGGACATAAACTGACATCAAAAAATAAAAACAACCCGCACAATATTGAGTGGAGTAAACGTGTGACAACTAGCCCCGCTCTGTTGCTTCAGTTCATTCTCTAGGACTAAGAGCCTCAACTGCGTTGATGTAAAATTAAAAAGAGAGATTTTCTTTGAGAATTAAATTTAATTCTACTTTATACTATTCTAGTGATGTCTAGCTTTCTTATTTTATAACATTACCAAAAACAGTTGTGGTGACATTCTGGGAATATTAGTTTATGGCTATAAAAATGATGGTTTTCAGAATAAGTGAATGGTTTGTGATGTTTATTGTGTCTCAGGATAACGGCAGGAAAAGAGTACGAGAGAATATCGGGACGTGAAGCTGCGATGTCTCCCTCTGATTTCCTGGACAAACTGATGGGCAGAACGTCCGGATACGACGCACGGATAAGACCCAACTTTAAAGGCATGAAACCGCTTCACTTCTCTGTTCTTACTATCAGACCAAAACATTCTGATGCTGCTTCGTCATAACCTTTCAGATTCAGATTTATTTTTACAGACAAGGCTGCCAAACTATTATTATTATTATTTTATTTGAATAATGGCCAGTAGGTAGTCTTAATTAGTTCAAACAAAGCAAGCAACTGTCTTTATGAATGAATCATTGAATCATTGGCTTACTTGAGTCATTCAATCAGGGCCACATCCAATCAGGCTGGATCTAACTATGCTGCCTTCAGAAATAGATCTGATGAAGGCGTCTCAGATGTGAAGTTGACTTTGAATTTGGAATTGAATATATCTTTGAATTTGAATGCCTTCCTACTCTGAAATGTGTGTTATGAGTGTATCACTGAATCGTTGGCTCAGTAGATTCAAAATGGCTGCTTCAGTAAGAAAAGAAACAAGCAATTATGAAGGAGTCACTGAATTCAATAAAGATGACTCATTTGTCCAGAAACGAAGCACGTGACTGTCTTTTTGAATGAGTCATGGAATCACTGGCTCACTCGATTCATTCAAATAGCTCATTCATTCAAAAATTAAAAACAATGGACTGTCCTTATGAATAATTAACTCACTTGATTCACTCAAATGACTCAACTGTTCAGAAACGAAGGAAGCAACTGGCCTTTTTAAAGAAGTCATTTGTAGGGACAAGTGACTGTCCCTATAAATGAGTCACTGAATCATTGTCTTGCTCGAATTCGTTCAAACAGCTAATTTCTTCAGAAAATCAGCAAACAGTTGTCCTTATAAAGGAGTCACTGAATCAGTGGTTCACTCGATTCATTCAAACAACTAATTCGTTCAGAAAAGAATCAGTTGTCCTTATAAAGGAGTCAATGAATCATTAGCTTAGTCAAATTATTTCAAACAGCTGATTCATTCTGAAATGAAGCAAGTGACTGTCTTTATGAATAAGTCACTGACTCACTCAATTCATTTAAAAACGTGGATTCATCAAACAGTCAGTTCATTAGAAACTTAATAAATGTAGGACGTTTGGACTGTGCATCACAGACCTAGCGAGCTATTATCAATTTAGGCTTATGATTCTTTTGGGAAACGCAGCCCTGGACGGTGCATTAAATGTGTTTGAACATGCTATTAACTGAATCCAATGAACTCATTGACCTGAGAGCATCAAGTAAGTTAACAACATTTAAAAGTTGCTCTCAGATCAGTTGTCCGGTAAGCGCTTGCCCTTGACCTGACTTTGCACATCTGTGAGCATCTGTGAGCGTCTGATTAATGACCTGGAACACAAACACTCAGTCAGGTATCTTCTGGTGCTTCAGGGAACACGGCTCATTGAAACATGTTCAGTCAGCCTTCAGCTTCACACGCACATCGCTCGCATCAAGACACAAAAACAAGAAATTATTCACGTAGAAATAGTCTAAAAATAGAAATTGTCTTAGGAATATAATTCAGTAACTAATTTTTTGAGAGTAGTTAAAACTGAGCAAAATATTTCTATAGCTATTAATCAAATACAATTGTTTATTGTTAGTTTACGATACTTCACAGTAAAATAACTAATGCTAGCAAAGATCAATCTCTCACGCTGTGTGGTGCAGGAAGGTGAAGAATGATGAATCAAGTTCAAAGAATAACAATCCTTTCATATTCCGAAAAACGGGTAAACAGACGGGAAGGGTAATCCACACATAAAAGAACCTTAATACCAGACCACTTAACACTGAACTCAAGACAACTTATAAAGGGAAGGCAGTAAAGGCAAACTAACAAGACACACCTGAACATTATTACACAGTTTACGGAAGACGGAAAACTGGGTCAAACAGAGACAGAGCACATGGCAAATGAAAACAATAACAAATAGTCCAAGGGTGGGACAGTTCGCCCCCCTAACAGAGGACGACTAACAGAGTCCAGGGTGGCGATGATGGAGGGAGGAGCCATGGAGGAAACATGAGGAATCTAGAGCAGGAGGAACCCGGCGGGACCCAGAGCACGGCCATCATGGTGTCCCACGGAGGAGCCGACGGAGGGAGGAGCCATGGAGAAGGAGACCGAGGTGGAGTCGGAGATCCGATGAGCCAGGCCAACGCCGAGGAGCCAAGACGGAGCAGATGGTGCTGGCGACAGATGCGGAGCGACAGAGGACTGAGGTGGAGTTGGAGGGATGGAGGGACTAGGCATAGCCAAAGGAGTGGAATCCTGAGGCAGCGTATGGTCCAGACCAAGGAGGAGCCGGAGGGATGATGGAGCCCGGTGGAGCTTGTGGACTGATGGGCCACGGTGGAGAGGAGGGAGCTAGGGCCATGGTGGAGTCGACGGGTCAGAGGGCCGACGCGGAGTCCGGGCTCCATCCCTCCAGCCATGACACCGATGGAGACTGGCAGACCCATGGCAAATCCAGCACACAGATGGTGGGCTGATGGAGAGCAACGGGGGCTGGCAGGTGACAGCGGTGGAGTGGACAGGACTGGGTGGGAGGGCGGGTTTCTGTATTCCTTGCTGGGCGCTTTCCCTGGGGGGCGCACCTGAGGAGGGAGGACTGGAGTCTCCCAGTCTATAATGTGTTTTTCCGGTAGCCCCAGATCTATCAGCTCATCCTCAGCCATGGTGCAGTGGGCGGAGCTCCGCACTCTCGCTGTCCGTGGCATTCTCCTCCGTGGCGAGCTCATTACCCGGCTCTCGCACCTGGTCTGACGTTGGTTGTGTCGGGCGCTGGCACTCCGTCAGCGGTGGGCTCGGGCTCAGGCTCCACGCAGTGGGGAGATGGTGGGATGGGCTCTGGGTCATGAGTGGCCATTCCTCGCCAGTGTCCAACACAGTCTCATGAACAATTTGTACGTATTCGTACGATGTGACTAATTCGTTCCTAATTCGAGGCTTCACTCATACGATTTTGTTCAATTTTTCTATAACCCCAGTGACGGGTAGGTTTAGGGGCGGGGTTAAGTGTAGGTCATTTGTACAAATTCATACAAACTGGCAACTCGTAAAATACAAACGAGTGAGGTCGTACGAATTTGAACGAATTAGCCACCTTGTCAAATATGTACGAATTGCCTTGAGACTGGGCTGAGCTATCTGTTTTTTGCAAATAAACTCTTCAGATGTAGTTATATATAACATTTTACTAAATAAATCTTACTAAATAACATTGGTACAAATTACTATATTCCAAATAAAGTCATCTGCTCATGCAGTATTGAGAAGGGTTTTGTGGAAGTAAATGCACAGACTAATGAAGACCGAGCAGAGCTTCATCTGTTGGATTATTTAACAGTCTCTTACTCTGTTTGTTTCTGAAGGACGCTATTAAAGCTGAAGCTCTCTCGGCAGACGGCCTCCGGCTCTGATTCAGCTCAGTTTGGCGATGGATGTGTGTTTGTGCCCAGGAGTGATTAAAACGCAATCCTGTTAGAAAACATTCACGAGGTTCAAAATACCTCAGAGGCGCATCTAATGGATTATTTTTAGAAAGCTGCACCTAGAGAACCTTAATAAACTCCTTTCATGATTTTCAACATGCATGACGGACTACAATCTGCTCAAAAACCACGCTGTGTGTCGCTGGGCCATTTATTCACAATATGCTTTACTTCTCGGATTAAATATTTTCAATCGACGTGAACCATTTCACAGCAAACACATGCATGTTCAAATATTTACAGAAGCTTTTACCTGAAGTGAATTACTAGTGATGGATACAAGGACTGACAAGGATTATATCTATATAGAGTTAGATAAAGCATATAATAAAATGGTGTCAAAAAGCAACATGCATTATTTGAGTTGCAATACTGCATAAAAGTGACAGTAAAGCAGCGTTATTGTTCAACTTTGCATTTGTTGCAAATTGAATAAAAGTAGGGGTGTCCCCGACTAAGGATTTTCATAGTCGAATCGGAATTTTCGAATCTTGCCAATAGTCGACTGATAGTC
>JAUCMS010000040.1:29319-39470 GCA_032357445.1 Enteromius radiatus | reverse complement strand
CGACTGTGAGATCGGGAGTCGAATCAAGCTCCTCGAATCGAATCGTCGAATCTTCGACCATTCGAGGACACCCCTAAATAAAAGTTGAAATAAAGAGTTAAATATGAAAAAAATTGAGTAACATGTATAATCAAATATTGTCAAATGGCAATTAATATACATTTCAGTTACATGATTGTGCAAGGATGCAAAAATGTATGAAAAGTGACAGTAAAGCATATCATTAAAAAATAAAACTATTTGTGCTATAACTGAAATGATGTAGAAGTATTAAATACAATACATAGCCTATTTGGTGAAGTATTTAAATAAAAAAAAAAAATAATAAAAAAATAATAGAATAGTATGGTAACTATGGTAACATGTGACACTGAAGACTAGAGTAATGATGCTGAAAATCCAGCTGTGCATCACAGAAATAAATTACAGTTTAACACATATTCACATAGAAAACAGCTGTTTTAATCTAATATTATTTTAATTTTTTGTATGATATTTCTAGTCAAATAAATGCAATCTTTGAATGTCATCTGAAGTGTTTAACATCGTGTTATTATTGTTTATCTTCTGCAGGTCCTCCTGTGAACGTCACGTGTAATATATTCATCAACAGCTTCGGCTCGGTCACAGAAACCACTATGGTGAGAGTCTTTACATCTTTACTTTGCTAAAAATGACATTATGATGCATTTACTATTTGTTCCTGTTGCAAATAATCTCTAATCAACACTTTCCAATCAATCACATGAATAAAACACACCTATATTTGGCTCTCCTCGTTCTGCATGCTTTTGTTTTAATAATTGAGAACGAAGCTCTGGATGAAGCTCAGACTGATTCGAGTCATGTTCGGAGATTTCCAGACGCTTCGGGCGTAAACAATTCCCAGATCTGGAGTCAGCTCTCATTCCTCTTTCCCAAGGAATATCACAGAAATGCGAACGCGTCTCGGCTGGATATTAAACACCAGCACCAGAGACCCTGCTTTGATCAAATGCTAATTTTGTTTACATGTTTCTGATGATCATCTTTAAGTAACCAGTCAAACAAGACCACTAATGAACTGTACAGAGAATACAAACTATGACAAGAGATGAATGATTCTGGACAAAACACCATTCAAATTATCTTCAAAAACACATATGCAAACATCACGCATTTAAACCACTAATTTATCACTTTATATATTTCATTATTATTATTATTATTATATATATATTTTTTTTTTAATACAAAAATAAAGTAATGCACTTGAATGATGTACTCTTGTGTCATAATTCTAATATCTAGAATATATAGAGAGAGAGAGAGAGAGAGAGAGATGTTTAAAATATTTAAAATAGAAAAATTATTTCTTATTTTGTGTATAAAATAGAAATTGTATACATGTATTTTAATCTATCTATCTATCTATATATATATGTATATATATATTTGTGTGTGTGTGTCAGTGTATAAATATAAAAAAAAACATTTATAATATTTTAATAAATTATTTAAATGTATATATATATAATACATTATTAACTTAAAATACTGTTAACACATCAAAAAAAAAAAAAAACTACACATAAAATGATTGTAGAATAAAGGATGCTCCATATCTTAATATTTCAGCAGTTAATTAGCGTGATTTCTATAGGCTTTTTTAATGCCATTATTTGCTTGTAATGAATGGAACAAAAAGTCTGGCTAATATATTCGTTCAGCAGCGTTTTCAAAAGAGCTTCATCTCATGAAAACCTTGAATGACATTGAGTTTCTACAGTCACTTCTCTTCATTAACTCAACTACGAACAAAAGCTTTGTTATATGTGTTACGATGAAGCTTACAGCAACGAATTTTTATGAAGCTGCTGTATAAAATATTGTGTTTGAAAACACAACTATATAAAATTAATAGCGGTGTTATTTTATTAGATGCTTTTTAAAAATATTTTTTTTTAGTGCTTTTGTTTTGGCTGTCATTTGAATTTTTTATATGTATATATAAACACACACACACACACGCATGAAAAAGAAAAACAAGTTCTGTTTATATTTTAAATATATTTATATTTAATATCAATTCTATAAACATGCAAATATATACTGTATGTGAGTGTATATTTATATACACGTAAAAATTTCATTGGGATATTAAATAAAGATCATGTCCCATGAAGATACTTCCTACTGTCAATATCTTAAAACTCAGTTTCCAGATTGTCTAATAGTTGTATCTCGGACAGATATCGTCCTCTCCTCACAAACCGCTGATTTGTTGTGTCTCAGGACTACAGGGTGAACATCTTCCTCCGTCAGAAGTGGAACGACCCTCGGCTGGCCTACAGCGAGTATCCCGACTCGTCTCTGGATCTGGACCCGTCCATGCTGGACTCCATCTGGAAACCAGACCTGTTCTTCGCCAACGAGAAGGGAGCCAACTTCCACGACGTCACCACAGACAACAAGCTCCTGAGGATCTTCAAGGACGGAACCGTTCTGTACAGCATCAGGTGAGGAGAAGAAGAAGATGATTAACACACTCCTTCTGTCTCTGACTGATCGTTTAGAGGTTTTTATCCAGTAAAGTCAAATCTGGACTGATTTTGATCAAGTATAGTCATATAGTATAGTATAGTATAGCGAGTAATAATTTGACAGCACACACACACACACATATATATATATACATAGAAAATATTTAGATGTATTTACGGTCTATATTTATATAAATACAGTTGATAGTTCATATGCACATAGCATGTTTCTTAAATACATGCATGTGTGTGTGTTAATATATACATAATAAATATACACAGCACACATATATTATTTTGGCTATGTATAAATGAGTATTCACAGTGATGTTTGACTGAAGAAGAGCTGATACGACACTGTCCTAGTTTTCATAAACGCTCTGTTTCTGTAAATCACAAGCCATCAGCTCTCAGCTCATGCATAAGTCATAGCCCACATGTTTCTCAGATAAACTCGGTTCACAGTGAGTGTGTGTTTGTAGGCTGACGTTAATACTGTCCTGTCCGATGGATCTGAAGAACTTCCCGATGGACGTCCAGACCTGCAGCATGCAGCTGGAGAGCTGTGAGACCTTTCAGCTTAAACTTTGATTATAGATAACGTTTCAGTTTCAGTCACTTCGTTGTGTTTTTGTAGGTTATTATTAGTTTTATTAATGCCTATTGTTTTAGTTCTTTTTTAGTTCAGTTTTCATTATAATCTTTAGTTAGTTTTAAGCTTGCTGCTTTTTAAACATGTCTACATATATAATTTATTATTTCAGCTTTATTATTTATTTGTATTTTTAGTTTTTGTAATATTTTGAATTAGTTTCTTATATTTGCCATTTTTATTTTATTCTGCATTTTTGTCAGTTTTATTAGTGTTTTTTATCATGTCTACATAATTTTTTTCTATTTCAGTTTTTTTAGTTAGTTTTAATTTTATAATATTTATTAATGCTTTCAATTTATTTTTTATTTTTATATTTCAGTTTTAGGATATTTATACATTTTATAGTTAGTAATTTAGTAATACTTTGAATTTTTTGGTTTTAATTCAAGTTTAAGTTAATCAGTTGTTTAGTTATTTTTAGTTTTTATATTTATTAATATTTAAATTTAGTATATTCACATTTTAATGTCAGATACTTTTATCAAATGTATTAATAGTTAAATTTTTTTTTTTTTACATTTGTTGTTTTGATTTTAAGTTTTTTACTGAGTAATATTTTTATTATTTAGTTATTTTCAGAGTTGAGAATCCTGTTTAACGAAGCTGCTCTTATTTGAGTCACATATATTGAAGTGTTTTCTAGTGAAGGATAAGAGCGGTTTGCTCCTGTTTTCTGCAGTCGGCTACACGATGAATGACCTGGTCTTCGAGTGGCTTGATAAAGGTCCGGTCCAGGTCTCTGAGGGTCTGACGTTACCTCAGTTCATCATCAGAGACGAGAAGGAGCTGGGCTACTGCACCAAACACTACAACACAGGTCAGACACACACACACACACACCTGCTCAGTGAACTAGTTCTCGTTTTGAGATGCTGATTGTAAAACTACTGTCAAACACATGATTCCTGTCTGCATCTGAGCTGCATTATTAACCGTTTGATCAATTATTGTATGACTGATCCTGATATCAGGTATGGCCAGAGACAGAATAAAATACAAACATGCTCAGAAACTGCTGTAAACTTCACAATCGATTAAAAAGAAACACTGAATTGAACACGACATTTTGAAGAAGTAAACTCTTCCAAAATGGATTTGGATCAATTTTTAAAACGGCTGTATTGATTGTTTTATTTAAATATTTTTACAATGTATAATTCATTCATTTTTATCATTTTTGTTGTTGTTTTTATTTTAGTACTTCAAGATAAGCCAGGGTTATTTTAGTCTCTTTGATATACTATTCGTTTTTGTTAATGAATTGAATTGTATTTTTTTTTATTACTGTTTTTTTAAATGTCTACTTTTTTTTACTAACTTTTTATTTTAGTTTCATTTTTTTATTAAAGGAGGTTAAATGAAATGAAAATTATACATTTTATCTTAAAACTAGCTAAAGTAAAACATGTTGAACTTTTTAAAATATATTTATTTAATTCAATTTCAGTTAACATTTATTTAATTTTTATATATATATATATATTTTTTTTTTTTTAACCAATAATAATGATACATTTTGCCTCAAAAACTAAAATAATAATAAAAAATAAAATACTTTTATATCAGTTAACATTTATTTTATTTCAAGCAAAACATTTTGCTATTTAAATTTTATACACACATTTTTCCTGACCTTTGCATAAAGCATCATGCACGACCTGAGGATGATTACATCGATTTTTGCCTGAACAGAGGTCTCTGTGTGTGTGTGTGTGTCTCTCTCTCTCTGTGCGTGTTCAGGGAAGTTCACGTGTATCGAGGTGAAGTTTCTTCTGGAGCGTCAGATGGGTTATTACCTGATCCAGATGTACATCCCGAGCCTGCTGATCGTGATCCTGTCCTGGGTGTCGTTCTGGATACACATGGATGCGGCTCCGGCTCGAGTGGCTCTCGGCATCACCACCGTCCTCACCATGACAACACAGAGCTCCGGCTCACGAGCCTCGCTGCCCAAGGTCAGGGGTCAGGAGTCAGAGGTCACTCGCTCCACCACAACACAGTCACTGTTGAACTGAGCTAGTTTACCATCACTGATACATTATTATAGTTTTTGTTAATATTTTGAATCAGATGTTTTTTTGTTTTTTTTTTACTTTAATTTTAGTAATTTTATTATAATTTTTTTCCAGCTTTATTTAAATTCATGACACACAAGAATGCGTTTATATATATATATATATATATATATTTTTTTTTTTTTTAAAGAAAAAAATGTTTACATAGAAAATATATATATATAGTTAATTTCTAACAAGCTTTAAGTATTTATTTAATTGTAATAAAATATTATAACAGAATCAGTAAGTTAATGAAGCATAAATCTCTTTATTTTTAAATCTAGTTAACTTTTAAAATGATTTCTGATTTAGTAAATATGTCAAATAAATCTACATTTCATCACAATACTATTTTTTATTTGTGAAATGATTGTGATTTTTCAATACATTACTAAAGCATAAATATTTTTATTTTACAGATTCAAAAAATCAAATTCATATTTAAATTTTTTTATTTTACATTTATTTTACAATTAATTATTTCTAATTATTAAATGTTATTGTTCATTTTTTTCCCCACAAATATAACAGTTAAACACTTACAAAAAAGTAAACACTGCAATGATTTATTTTACATATTTACTAACTGTCAAAGAAAAACAATTACTTAAAAACTATAAATGACTACATATAAAACGATATATATATAAAAACGGACTCATGTTTCAGTAATTTCTTAATTCTCTAACCTGTTTTCTTATAATAGCACCACAGTGTTAAGAAGTTACTAAAGCATAAATCAGTTTATTTTTAATCTATTGTACTGAGTTTCAGACTGATAATGAGTGTATTGTAAACGCAGATGAAGCGTGACGCCTGAAAGGGAACATGAATATGAAATGGAAAGCATCTCGACTGAAAACAACAGAAGCTGAGAACACAATTATCAGGATGATTCGCTTTTTTTTGTTTCATAACCCATAATGCAAATTAGCTTGTGCTCTAATCGCTGGTTTTCGGTTCCTCACATCGCTCACACAAACATGAGTTTAAACTGCATGTGATACAGCTTGAACTCATTTCCTCTTTAAACGACGCATGCGTTACGTTCATCTGATCATCAGCATTATTTGGAAATCAAAGCGCTCATTACTGGACGGAGAATAATCCCATAATCCTCCAGGAGCGGCTTCTGACTCGTTCTGTCGGAGATATTATAATCAGAAACAGAACGATTATCAGCCGTTAACACATGGGTTAAACTACATCTCGTGTGAGAATGAAAACAACTGAATATTCATGCTTTTAGGCCGTTTTGTTTTGATAAAATGATTAATGAAAGTTGAAGCAGTTCAATCTGACCATTTTAGTGACGCAAAACTGATTCAATGATTCGTGTAAAATGTTCTTTGGATATATTGTGGTCTAATCAAACAAATAAATAAAGTCACTTTAATATATGAAATGCAAATAAATAAATAAATAAATAAATAATTTAAAAAGTTTTTATTGTCATAGAGACATATTATTGTATTATTTTAAAATAAATAAAAAAATAACTTAAAACTTTCTACTGTAATACATTAAATGTTCTATTAAATAAGTTTTATATATATATATATATATATATATATTTAAATAAAATTATTGTAATTCTTAGAATTATATGTATACATATTTTTAAAATAGTACTGAGAATTTGTATTAAAAATAGTTTTTTTAAATATATATTTTACATATAAAAGGAAATATATACGTTTATTTTAAAATTATAATATATGAAATAATATTATGCAATAAAAATATTTAAATATGTTTTAATATATAAACAATATAATCTATTATATATATATATACTATATTATATATTTTAATATATAATCTATTATTTTTAATATAGCAAATTAATATTTACTATATATTAAATAAATATTTAATTATTTATACATATAATTTTTAGTACCTTTAATAAAATAAACAATATATATATATATAGAGTTAAAAATCTTTTTTTTTCTTTATAAAGTGCTCTTATATTACACTGGTGTGGTATGTGTGTCGTAGGTATCTTACGTGAAGGCTATAGACGTCTGGATGGCGGTGTGTTTGCTCTTCGTCTTCGCTGCTCTTCTGGAATACGCCGGGGTTAACTTCGTCTCCAGACAGCAGAAGGAGTTCCTGCGGCTCAAACGAAGACAAAGACGAAATCAAAAGGTGCCCAAACACTGACAGACAGAAACAGCATTAAACCCATCCGCTTCGTCATCATCATCATCATCCTCACCAGAAGAAATTAACTCCAGAGTCGATTACAAATCAGTCAATCAGCTGCTTAATAACCTTCAGCTCCCTGCAGCATCTCGAACACTCATCTTCAGTCGCTTTACTCACAAACTTAATCTCCAGCGAGACAGAATTACATTAAAGGAGAATATATAATACAATAATTATAAATATGTCATCATTTATTCAACCACATGTTAATCCAAAACGTTATTTCTTGTCTGGAAAATAAATAAATAAAATAAAATAAATAAATAAATGGTAAGAAAATATTACTATAATTTTTTTACATTCTTTATATATATATAGAAATAAAGAAATTTGAATAACAATGTTTTTTTAATAAATTGTATTAAAAAATTCTATAATTTAATAAATGTATTTATTTCAGAAACATATTTAGCAATAAAATATAAAAATGTATATATATATATATATTTAATGGATGTATTTATAAAATAAAACAAACATTTATAAAAAATTATTTAAAAATGTATTTTTAAAAAAATCATTCAAAAAAAACTTTCATGTTATTTTGATTTATTTTGAAACATTAATACATACATATGCATATAAAAAATAAAGACTTAATTATAATTTAATTTTGACATTTTGATTAACATCTTTGTGTTCTAGAAATGATGGCATTTTTAATTATTGGATGCATTTTTCCCCCAATAATCATGTTTAAATTTAGATTTTGATCAATATAGTATTAAAATCACCATCCACTTTAATTGTTATTTAAATGCATTTAGAAATTAAATAAAAACATATAGCTATGTTTTAAGTCCTAATCAAATCATGTATTTCAATAAATATATTGCATTTAGAAATAAAACTATATTTTAAAAATAAATACATATAACATACACACACATAACACCATTGTTTTAAAATCATAATCACTTGTACAGTGTAGTTAATTTGCACACACAATAATTGAAATTATTAAATGCAAAGTGTTTCCTTCAAATTGAGCTTAAATATGAATCCATTTAAATATGAAGCTAAAGAAAGACAATAATAATCCTTTAACAAGCTAGAGGTCTGCAGGATTATCGCTCTATTAATTCCAGACAAAAACATTAACACCCGAAGCTTGAAAATCCTGCACACCTGAGACGAAGATGAAGACGAGCTGCAGGCCGAAGAAACGCAGCGCTAATCTGCCCTGCAGAGAAACAGACGTGTGTTTATCAGACGCTTCAGTCCGAGAGAGTCTGACTGAGTCTGTGTTTTTAAAACAGTATATATAATACTGATCTGAGCGCGAGTCCGGCGTGAATGAGCCTCATAAAACCTACTCAACAAATACATACAATGTGACTCTGGAGCATAAAAACAGTCCAAAACTATTTACAAAATCCAAAATATTGAGAAAATCACCTTTAATATTGTTTACTTAACATACTTACTTCAGCGCAATTAAAGTGCATTCAGTACAAAATGAGTTTAAGTACAATTGCATGGCATTTTATTAAGTGCATACATATGAAAATGTATACTGAGCATGAAATAAATGTATATTTAGGGAAAATATCAAATATATAGGCTGTTTAGCCTCTGCATTACGTCTTGTTTTTACCCCATTGGCAAAATTGTTTGCTTGTTTTAATTTTGCCCATCATGCATCTTGAATCAAAGATGTTTAAATATCAATGCATTTGTTTTGCAGTGTAGATCTAGTTTCAGAGCTGGAGTTGAATGTATTAGTGTTTGTGTTTGTGAACACACAGGAGGAGGACTTACAGGACGGCCGTCTGCACTTCTCTGGATATAACACCTCCTCATGTGTGAAGGACGGGACGGCGGTCAAAAACACGCAGACCAATCCTCCGCCGGCCGCTGCCAAGGACACAGACGTGAACCGGAAGAAGTTTGTGGACCGAGCAAAGAGGATCGACACGGTCTCTCGCGCCGCCTTCCCTCTGGCCTTCCTCATCTTCAACGTCTTCTACTGGATCACCTACAAGATCATCCGACACGAGAGCGCCCCCAGAACCTGACCACACACTTTATACGAAAGACGCTGTTTTATACGATGCTTTTTATGAGCGGAGTCGTGGCTCTAATCACGGCAGCACAAACACAGTCACCCACAACTACATGTGATTAACATGCTGTATTACACGTCAGTAAATATAATGTAATAAAATGTTCTATAATTCAGTTTTACATTTGGAATTATTTGAATAATGTTAACAATACTTTCAGAATATTATATCATTTTTGTCAAATGTACTGTTCAAGAATGTGGGGTCAGTAAGATATTGAATGGCTTTTAAAGATGTTTCTCCTGCTCGTCAAGGCTGCATTTATTGGATTAAAAATCCTAAGGAAAAACTGTAATATTGTGAAATATTATTTACATTTAAAATAACTGTTTTCTGTGTGAATAGAGTTTAAAATCTAATTTATTCCTGTGATACAAAGCAGCATTACTCCAATGTAAAACAACACAATTTGACCAAATATAAAACATTTCTAAAACGTAAATCTATGCTGTGACTTTTTTCTTCATTTAATAGATCCTCGGTTAATAAAAGTATTCATTTCATTCAAAGAAGAAAGAATAAAAATGTACTGATCCCAAACTTGAGTGAAACTGTAACGGTAGCTCTGAACATTATTATCCATTTTAAATAAATGCTTCTCTTTTTAATATTTTAATGATCAAAGAATCCTAAAAAA
>JAUCMS010000039.1:1234-11258 GCA_032357445.1 Enteromius radiatus | reverse complement strand
TCCTACTGTAAACATATCAAAATGTCATTTTTGATTAGTAATATGCATTAAGAAAGCTTAATTTGGACAACTTTAAAAGTGATTTGTTCAGTATTTAGATTTTTTTTTCGCACCCTCAGATTCCAGATTTTCAAATAGATGTAATATTGTCCTCTCCTAACAAACCATATATCAATAGAAATCTTATTTATTGAGCTTTCATATGATGTATACATCTCAGTTTTGTAAAATTTGACCTTATGACTGGTTTTGTGGTCCAGGGTCACATATTTTGTGTAATACAAGGGATTAAAATGCCATACAAATGAAAAGTTAAGTAAGTTCATTTATTTATAACCCTTGTGTTTATGTGTTTTTTGAAGTATCACATCAGAAACGAGTCATGGAAACTGCAATATTCAAATTAAAATCCCTTTATTCACAAAACAAACAAGTTTTTATACTTCTACCTTTCTTAGTGATATACAGTATAGTGCCAGTTAACCAGGAAGTGACCATTTTGTTCTCTTTGACTCGTTAGATGGAAACTGCTTATTTGCAGATGTTTCAGTTTCTCACCAAAAATTGTCAAATTAACGCAACTTTGGATGCATTCCTGCCTCCTGTCGCGCAGAATATACAGCCTCATATCATTCGGTTTAATGACTTATAACAACTTCCATTCCTTCCCCATGTGTTTCTCTTCTAGGACATGGACTTTGTGAAGTACATCATTAACTGTTTCAAAGTGTACTATCCAAAGTTTCTTTGTGAGTATATTCTGTTTATATATTCTATATTAATTAGTCTATCTCTTATTATTGCAAACTGTGTCCTTGAAAAGTTCAACTCAAAATTGTTAACACGCAAACTATAGAAATTATCTATCTATAGAAATATTTCAGCTCAAAGGGGTTTGGCTGACAAAAAGTTTGGGAATCCTAGTATTATAGAAAGAGATTGTTTAAACATCTTTGTTTTGTTGTTCAGCCAAGATGATCATGTACGAGATGCCCTGGATCATGAATGGTGAGTTGTGATCGGCTCATCAGAAGTCTGAACAGATCGTTGTAATTATGTCTGGTTCATTTGTCATAACTTGTTCTTGTGTGTGGCAGCTGCCTGGAAGATAGTGAAGACGTGGCTGGGCCCCGAAGCCATCAGTAAGCTCAAGTTTGTCACCAAGAGTGACATCCAGACGTATGTTGGCCCCGAGCACCTTCCACCGCACATGGGAGGAACAGTACGTACCAATAAGAGAGCTGCTTGATTTTAATTAAATATGGCTTGAAGTTTAAAAAATAGATGCACTGTGAACAGATATATTTGAGTTAAATCGTTAGATTTCTGTGCATTAGTTAAAGGAGGTTCTTTGCCTTAAAATGTCAAATTCTACTTTAATGCTTGATTATGTTGCATCATCAGCAATATGTCTTGTATTGAAAAACTATTTGGAAGAGCATCATGAAATTTGGCACATTTATTGCAAAGAGTCTGAACATAAGTTGCTCCAATTTTAGGGTCTCTGCCTAAAATCCTCTAGCGCCACCATCAGCTCAAATTATAGCTTTTTGTATAATTATAATGACAAAACTGATTCTAAAATTTTGAAACGCCAAAAACAATATGGAGAAACGGTGTGGAAATTGGCACATTTATTGCTAAGGATCTAGAAATTAATTGCACCAAATTTAGGGTCTCTGACTAAAGTCCTCTAGCGCCACCATCAGCTCAAAATAGGACTTTTGAGTCTAGAAACATAAATCTTGCAAATGGCAGGATCACAAAGATTTGTTCATATTCTTTTGTTTATTTGTGACAGGACCAGTTCAAATACAGTTATCCGCCTCTACCGGACGATGACTTCCAGTCTCCGATCTGTGAAAACGGTCCAATCGTCAGCGAAGATGAGAGTGACCTCAAGGATACTGAATCTGAGTCCAAAGAGATTCTTGAGTCCAGTTTCAATTCTGAGCAATCAATCAAACCCAAGAAGGTATACCACTTTTCTTCTTGTTCATACGCTGCGCTCTGTCTAATCTACGTTTCCTTGTTCACTAATCTAGGTCACATTTCCCCATAAATCAAAAGAAATTATATTTTGCATCTTGGTCATGAGAATTAGACACAACTCTTTTAGTGCAATTGTACAAGCGTCCAGCTTCCGCTGCTGCTGCTTGTGTCTTTCTGATTTTGATCAAGTAAAGGTCAGAATAACTGCAGATGAACCCTTACTGGACTGAAGCAGCTCAGCTTTACTTGATTCTCCAACAATAATCCTTTTAGAAAAATCATTGCCTCTTAAGTCTGATCTTCAGGATCTTTTGAAGAGCGTTTGTTTCCAGAAGCTTTACTTTCTCTGTTCCTCAGCGGAGCAATGATCTTCACAAGCCTCTAAAACATCTCGCATCTTCTGAGGAGTCTTTATTTCTTCATCTCTCAATCAGCATTGAATTGCATTGCATTACGTGGATAATTTCATCCTACTAAGACATTTTACTGCAGATATAGAGCGACCGCTGTTATTTATAGTATCTGCTATACTGTCATTGATTTACATTACAAACATCAGAATTTAATCTTACTTTTTATCCATATAAATGTCAGCGTTTGCACCAAATTCCATATTTTAGTTTAAAACCGAGCTGTTTTTCATCTATATTCTCATTATATCAAACTAACAAAGGTAAAGCCTAAAGTCTAAACCTTCTTTAAAAAGTTATTTTTCAGACTGTATACAAAATAAAAAAAATGTCTTTTGATTTTGAAATGTGACCCGGACATGTTCTTGATGATTTTTGCCAGATTAACTGCTCATTCTTGGTTTCCAGCAATGATTCTTTTCTTACTGTGGAATCACTTCATTTTGCGAATAATTATTGTACTTTTGCGTTTGAGCTTCTGAATCAATATTCTTTGACCACCGTGATTTGAAATCAAAGCATGCTGATGCTGCACCTCAAAGCTTCTGCTGTTGTGACATGGCTGAGACTTTGTCCTCAAGCTGCTTTTTCCATGCAATGCTCTCTTTTGGCCTCTTTATCAGTGACCTTGGAGCACAACACCAGTCATTTATTGACATTTTAGATTCATGTATCATCTGAAAGCCATTGATGTATTTGAAAATCTGAAATCTGAGGGTGCAAAAACATCTAAATATGGATAAAATCACCTTTTAAAGGAGTCCAAAGAAGAATTTAATAATGCATATTACTAATCAAAAATGAATATTTGATATATTCACGGTAAGAAAAATGACTAAATATCTTCATGGAACATGATCTTTACTTAATATCTTGATAACAATGTATTGTTATCTATTGCTACAAATACACCTGTGCTGCTGATGACTGCTGCTGTGCTCCAGAGTTTTAGCAAAGACTAGAGCTGGAAAAAACTGATAAATGTACAATGAGAACAACAGTATTTACCCAAGTACCCGTATTAACTAAAAACATGAAAAAGAGTTCAGGGAACATTTCTGAATGACGACACAAAGGAACCATTTAATATATTTAAATATACTACATTTAAATAATAAACTTTAATACACAAAAAAATTAATGTAAGATTTCTTTTGTAATTATAACAGAAAAAAAAGTAATATATCTAATTAAATGTGAAGTTGAGACTCAAATAGATTTATATATATATTATATTTTTTCTAAATCTATCTATATAAATTTCACATTTTCCATTTAGTTTAACATGATGCACTAAAAATAACTAAAACAGCAATAAAAATGAATAAAAGCTAAACATAAACAAAAATGCCACTCAACAAAGTTACTCAAATTAACATGAAAGCATAATTTCAAAATATTACAAATGATAAAAGCATCTCAATAATACTAAAATAACACTCATTAACAATATTGTTTTTTTTTAGTTTGTGTTTTCCAGCTCTGCATCAGTTTATCCTAGCATTTCTGCTGGAGACTGAGAAGATTGGTTGATTTAGTCACATGTTCAGCAGTCTTTCAAGCCGATGCATTGTGCTGCTACCGGTCATCATCTCTCTCATCCCTGACCTCCTCCACTAATCAGGCGCCTCTCAGTCTTGTGATCTGGTAATGGTTGTGTTGATGGTGTTAGACATGCTAATTATGATGATGAACTCACGAGCGTCTCATTGTCGGCTCTGATTCATCATGTGACTCAGATTCAGATCGATTGATTTGGCATGAGGAGCAGCCTTTGAAGGGTTTCGTTTGGGATCCTGAGATCCCTTCCCAATGTTCGGTCGGCATCGAGCGCATCTGTCGAGTATCAGCTAAAGATTCATTCTCCACAGAGCAAGTGATTCAAATCAGAGATTTTAAAGAGCACAAAACCAGCCATGTGGGTCTTTTCTGGTTTTGACCCACACAGTGTATTGTTGTCTATTGCTACAAACACACCTGTGCTGTTTATGACTGGTTTTGTGCTCCAGGCTCACAAATATGATTCGTCTGTTTGATTTGATTCATAGCTGTAGACTCTTTATTGAAGAATTGGTTTGGAGAAAATTCACAGATGCGCTGGGTTTTTCTCGTGCATGTGTTTCTCATGTCCCTCTCTGTCTGTCTTGAAACAAGGACTGGTAAGACATTGTAGATGTGTCTCCACCCTCGAGTGCCTGCAGCTTCCAGAACCAAACCTGACCCATCCCATGTGTCCTTCCCATTTCAGCAGCACCGAACGACACGCTTCTGTTTCCTCACTTTCAGTGGCATTTCGTTTGATTTGAACACATTTCTTACTGATATTTTGAACAAATCACCGTCTGGTTACGGGGTGTGTTAGATCTGACCAATCAAAGCTAAATGAAGACGTTGTGTTAACGGTTTTATGTGATTATCTTTGTGTTGTTGTTGTTGTGTTAAACTCCTTTAGGGCTCTTATACACTAGACAGTGTTGTTGGGAATCTAGAACCGGTTTCAGATAAAGTGTACTAAAAGTGTTTCCTGAAGATTAGAGCTTTTTTCCCTCCTTATTACACTTCAGGTGATTCCTGGTCAAAAAGGATTGCTTATAAATCTATCATTATGATAAATTATCACCAAATATGTGACTCTGGATTACAAAATGGATGCATTTATTGAAATTGCGGTTTCTGAAAGCGGAATAAATAAGCTTTCCATCGATGTATGGTTTGATAGGATTGAACAATATTTGGCCGAGATGCAAATATTAGAAAATCAGGAATCTGAGGGTGAAAGAAAATCTAAATATTGAGAAAATCACCTTTAAAGTTGTTCAAATGAAGTTCTTAGCATGCATACTGCTAATCAAAAATGAATATTTGATATATTTATGTTAGGAAATTTACAAAATATCTTCATGGAACATGATCTTTACGTAATATCCTAATGATTTTAGTTATAAAAGTAAATTTCATAATTTCAACCCATACAGTGTATTGTTGACTATTTTTACAAATATAGCTATGCTGCTGATGCTCCAGGGTCACATGTTTTGTTTTCAGTTAGCACAGGTTGTGTGTTTCTTTTTGGAGCTCATTGAGCGTAGGCCTCACTGATCTGAACTCACTTTGCTCCGTTGTTGAACCAAAACACTGCATGAGTAAGGTTCAGATTAATCAGGCTTGTGATAAACATTCCAAACTTCTGCTAATTGAAAGAAAACCAGTTGATAAAAAGATTGAATGAGATAATGTCACAAAATATTGGAACACAAACACAAGTTTTAGTCGTTTGTTCATATAATGAAAATAAAAACTGCGTAGACCTCAGAGTTCTTCAAAATATGCGTTTCACAGAAGAAAAGGTTTGGAAAGATGAGGTGAGTAAATGATGATCGTTTTATGTTTTGGATTAATTATAATTTTAAGACTTGAGAGAATTATGGCAAAAGCAAAGATTTGATTTAATGAATACTAAAATAATAAAATGTGTGTCTTCATCAGGTTTGTAGAAATGTGTCTCAGTAATGGATGTGAATGGGTGCCGTCAGAATGAGAGTCATCACAATAATCCACAGCACTCCAGTCCATCAGTGAACATCTGGAGAAGACACATAATCCAGCATCCAAAAAAAAAAACATGATTTTTGATAATCGTTAAAAACTGAGTTATCTGTCAAATGAAGCCTTCTGTTTTAGTTAAAAACATCTTAAAGCTGGTTTAGTCTTCTCCAGATGTTCACTAATAGACGAGTGCTGTGGATCATTGTGATGTTTTTATCAGACTCTCATCCTGACGGCACCCATTCACTTCCATTACTGAGACACTGATGCCATGCTACATTTCTCCAGATCTGATGAAGAAGAAACAAACTCATCTTTGATGGCCTGAGAGCGAGCAATTTTGGCTTTAATTTAAATTTTTAGGTGCACTATTCTTTAAAGGAGGCAGAATTGGTCAATTTCCCTGAGATTTATAGCCACATAGGCTTTAACTCTTTAAAAAAAACAGTGAATCCATTGATTTCCAGGCAGTAAAGTAGAAATGACTGAACTCATGCTATAATCAGCAGTTTCAGGCGGATTGGGTCTGATGTAACACACGATCTGAGCTGCTTCTTCTAGTGTGTAAGAGCCCTGAGAGCGTACAGAGGAACTAATGTAGGCCACGGTCATGTGATTATTCTCATCATGGCACTTTGACCAGTTTAACACTCTGATAATGTGAGTTGATTATAGTTTTGCACTAACACTCCTTAAAAATGAAGTTTTTCCACTTTTACGTTTCATAAACAAGTTTGTTTTATCATTTTATCACTTGATTTTGAACAAGAAAAGCTATGTTCTGATTCTGATTACTGTGTGCTTGTCAAAGATTGTGATACAATATAATCATCACTAATGAACTAATGAATGGACACTAATGACTGGCGTATTGTGAAGGACATTTCATGTAATCTGTTTCAGAAATGTGATTTTTAATTGAACTCTGAATAAAGTCCAGAGCATTTCAAATCTGACCTGCCTCTTTAATTAATGAGCACATGATAAGGCCGCTTCTGTCGATTGAGCGTTGACGGCGTGACCTTTGACCCTGACCCCTGACCCACATCCTCTCTCGCTTTGCCCAGCACGTGTTCGGTTGCGCTTCAACTTTGTGTCCACTTCTTTGTGTGTGTTCAGCAGTTTTCCTTTCATTTCCACATCTGTGTGTGACTGAATGAAGTGGTTAAAACAGGAAATCACGACTTGGCGTTAGTGTGTGTTCACATGAACTCTTTCTTCCATATTTTGATGCGCTGAATCCATTAGTTGCGGCTGAGGCCGTATTTAAATCACCACAAAATAGCCGATGTTCATCTTATGTCATTTATTGTACAGGACGTTCATCTTTAGATGTGTTGTTTTTTTATTGTTGCAACATTGCATGCAACGCTCTTTCAACGCTGTGTGATATCAGAGCATTTGAGCTGGTTCATGAGCACAGAACGACGCCTCATGTTGTGCTTTCACTTTTTTTGCAATCTTTGTCATAAAGGTTTTTAATCATAAAATATCTCTATATTTTGTGCAGCAACGTTCATAGAACGTTCTTTCAACACTGCATATATCAGTTAGTCAGTTTTGGAGCATTTAAACGGCTTCATGAGCACTGATGTGCTTTCCTGTTTATTGCAATTAATTACTCGTACAGTTTGTTAATCTGTAAATATCCCCATTTGAGCAGCCACGTTTATTCTCTACTTTACGGCATTAGTTTATCAATATTGGGGCAACTAAGCAGGTTTATTAGCTTGAAACTGGACCTCATAGTTCTTTTGTTTTTATTGCAATTCATTTGTGGTACAGGTTATTAATCATAATATTTGTTGAGCAATATTCATGCGTTCAGGTAACGCACTTTATATGCTGCATGCACGTTAATGATGATATTTTATCATTTGAACAGGTTTGTAAGCACAAAATCATGCTTTTCCAATGTAAAAGTGCTTTCATGACGTCCTGTAATGTGTTTTACAGGTGAATTTCATTGAAGACGGTCAGAAGTCTGAAGATCTGGACCGAGGAGAGCCTGGACGACTGAGAGGAGCTAGAAAACCCACCACCACCTTCAAGGGCACATTACTGCACATCAGGTACATCACCGCACTCAGCAAAATCATCTTAACGCAAACCCAAAACAAGATTATTATGCTAACCCCATTGGCAGATTATTTAGCTTGTTTCAAATACTTCTTAAATATTTAATTTTGACTAATATATATATATATAATCCAGGAGCTTGGTTCTCCTGAACACGAGGGTTAAAACTGTTCCTAATGGGTTTGATGTGGTTCCTGATAATGATTGTTCGCTGTAATCTCGTCCGGAGCGCTTGAACTCAGGTAATGGTTTCTCCAGCATGACGGATTTCAGCTGAAAACGAGAGTTTCTAATGGAGGCTTTTCCCACAATCCACTGGGATCCATGACTGAAATAACTGGATTGAGACGGATAGATGTTATTTGAAGCCGACTGCGCTTCATGCAGCACATGAATCATGCCAAATATATATACAATAACAATACAAGCGCATATTAGAGCTGGCAGAGATAATGAATGTTTGCTAAATATGTTAAAGTGGTGCATAGAAATAATGTGATAGTTTACAATATGATTTCAATGAACTACATTAGTTAACAATGCCAATATCTTAATTTCACATGAAAAGTGAATAAATGCTAATTGTTACTATTTAATATAAATATTACTATTTAAAATTATTTTGCTAATTTAAATAATTAAAGGCTTTAATAAATAAATAGATATTAAATGAAACATTTTAACTGCCTTGTCTAACTATAATAATTAATAAAGTTAAAAATCCTAACTGGAAAAAACATAAATAAATAAATAAAACTGAAATAAAGATAAATGTAAATATTGAAATAAGTAAATATTAAATGAAAAACGTTAACTGCCTTGGCAACTAACTGAAATAAATAAAATAGATAAATAATTAATAAAGTTGAAAATCTAAAATTACTAACTGAAAATAAAATTTTAAACAAACTGAAATAAAGATACATTCAAATATTAAAATAAAATAAATATTAAATGTATTTAAATATTTAACTGCCTTGTCAACTATAATAATTAATAAAGTTAAAAATAAGAAAATAAACAAAATCTATGAGACTAAAATAAATAGAAATTAAACCTAAAAAGAAGTTTGTTGTTTGTAAGACTGCACAATAAAATACTAAAAATGAATTATTACATGTAATAAATACATTTAAAATATTGAAAAAAAAAATCTAAATATCAAAATCATGAATACAAAATCTAATAACGTGTATATATAAATGCATAACTCTAAAATAATAGTCGGTTATGTTAGTTCATGTTCGTAATGCATTTACTAACGTTAACAAATGAGACCTTACTGTAAAGACTTTTTTTTTTTATTTATTATATTTTAAATCTACTTTATTATGAAGACTGTTGATTAGAATGACTCCTGTATTTCAGAGTCGATGTATGAATATGGGTTTGATCTTTCACACACACACACACACACACACACTGATGTTTAGAGTCAGACCGCTGAAGGATGAGATTAATCTGTTGATAATCTTGTGTTTCAGTCCCTCAGAAGAGCTCAGATTCGGTGCTAAAGAGTCAGAGAAGAAGTGTTTGATCGTCCTCAACAACGTCACCAAAAACCACGTGGCCTTCAAGGTGAGACGCACGCTGAATAATACTTTACAGATAAAAGAACCTCAGATACTCAGCCTCACTGATTTCATTCAACACAATTATTTATTAAAGGTTTAAAAAGAAATATATTTTTAGAAATTGGTTTTATTTTTTTCCTCAAATTCTTATTTTTTATTTTGGCCGTTTGAAGACCCTTTGAGCTTCTTACAGCTCTACTTTTATTCAATCTCAAAATTCATGCTTTGATAACCATTTTAAAATCAGATATTGCATTACTATGGAAACGTTAGATCAGAATCATATTACAAAATGTTTTCATTCATGAATTAATTGAAGTAAGTTTATTTGTGTTCAGAAGGTGTATCACTATGAATGGGCTGTAATGGCAGGATCTGTACAGTATGTGGGTGTTATTCTGCTGATGTGTGTGTGTTCAGGTC
>JAUCMS010000038.1:17315229-17346970 GCA_032357445.1 Enteromius radiatus | reverse complement strand
CAGGTGTGTTTGATTAGAGTTGGAGCTAAACTTTGCAGGACAGTCGATCGCCAGGAGCAGGGTTGGGCACCCCTGGTTTAGAATATTGGGTGTAGGTATAGGGTGTAGATAAAAGTTTAGGTGAAGGTTTAGAATGTTGGTTGTACACCTTGGGTGTAGTTAGAAGTTTGGTTAAAGGTTTGAAATACTTGGTGTAGGTCTAGAGAGCAGTTAAAGTTTAGGTTAAGAATGTTGGAAGGGAGTTAAGAGTTTGGGTTACAATTAACCTATCGGTAAACCCCGCCCCCCTTAGTTACTGTTGCTCCCTCGGACAAACAGAGTTTCTTGTCCCACAATGCTTTTGGACACACAAGGCCACCAAATGGGAATTAAATATTTCAGTTATTAATAAAATATCTGAGAATAAATGCGATGGATAGCTCAAAACGATGGCTTACAATGCAAGCGGAGAAGTCTCATGTTACAGTCGGTCATCACGATTGCGGATGACAACGTCCTGAATCAACACTCGCAGAGTACTGTTAAATCAATTTACATGTGTTTAACAGAAGAAAAAAAAATGTATATTTTTGGGTGAACTATCCCTTTAAGCTTACAGTGCTTTTTGGAAATGCATGCAAAACCATTAATTTCTCCACTATAAGTGAGAAGCTTGTAATGTTGAAAGCTACAGTTTCAAACCAACATCCCAAACACTGATACGCACAAATTCATACTGAAGTAAAATGCATCATAAGAAACTTGTTCTTAAGTCTCACCCTTTAGGCCGGGACGTCCTGTGAATCCTGGACGGCCAGGAAGCCCAGAGAGGCCTCTTGGACCTTGACTGCCAGGAAGTCCTATGAGTAACAGATGCAGTTAGTAAAACCTTTGATGATAATAAACAGAGTATGTGTGGAGTTCGTACCTGGCAGTCCACGGTCACCTCTGTCTCCTTTCTGGCCTCTGTTTCCGGAGCAAGCGGAGCAGATACAGAACCAGGGTACCTGGTCTGCTGTGGGTGGAACCGGAGCTTGCAGAATCATCTGACAATAAGACACATCAGGCTCTGCATATGCCGTTTGTCCTTGCGTCACATTGTCAGTGGGTAATAACCCCAAATCTGATGCACGGAAATCAGGAGCACAGTGTACGAAAGACAAACACAGCAACACCCCTACGATACCCCTCATGTTCTGTAGACAAAAACAGAGAGTTAAATCTAGCTACAGTTATTGTCTCACATCAAGAAGAGTAAAGATTGTTCATTTTAATGGTTGCTGCTTTAGCACATTCTGATTGGATGCTGTAGCGGAATTGTCATTTTAAAAGATTATTGCAATGTGTTTCACAAGAGAATGCTTTTGAATACTTTTTTTTTTACGTCAAAATGTTATTTTTAATCAATGTTAAATTTTTTTGTAGTATTTTGCAACTACCATTTTCTAAGTCAATATATATAGATATATTTGTAGTACTGTCAAACAATTAACCCCGATTATTAGATTACAAAATAAACATTTTTGTTTGTACAATGCATGTGTTGTGTATATTTATTATATATATATATATAAAATACACACAATATATATATATTTTTTTAGATTTACATGTCTCTATACACATTCTTGTAATTTATATTATAAATAAATGTATTTAGTATATAAACAACATATTTTTCTAAATGTATAATTTTTTATGCATTTATATAATAAATCTTTTTTTGTATAGAAGATAACTGTAATTTTCATCAATTATAGCAACAATTGTAGCAATAAGACGGACGCGTATCGATCACCCACCATGTTCCAGTGAATCTGCATCTTGCTCTTCCTCAGTCCAAGTTAAGTGTGTGAAAAAATCTCTAATGTTCTGACGACCTGCACTTATATACCTGTTTCTGACCACTGGGACTGTTTTTTTTTTCTCTCTTCATTCACTGTGACCTCATTAGGCCAGAATATCATGAGTAATAATACAGTGAAGAGAAAACTGCTTCTGTCTTTGTGTGTATGACACAGCAGTGTGAGAGCAGGCGCGGCTCCGTCAGGACAGTAACAGGAGAGAGCTGATGCGTCTCTGGAGATTATTTATAATACAGGGAATCATGGGAACACGGCAGGCCTACGACCCGATCCAGGTCAGATCTCTCACACAAACACAGAGGATTCTCTTTCTGTAAGAGCCAGTCAACAGAATATGTGACAAGTAATACCTGGAATATCTTATCCCAGATCTATGAAGAGTATCCCATAATGCAGCGGTTCATTTGTGTTTTAATCTTTTATTTTGACACCTATAGCACCACACTGAATTTATTGAAGAGCGATGGCTGTGCTATTTATATCGTGCAGTTCTGACTCATTGTTTCTCGGATTATTATGCACTAAATTTACATGTAATGACTATGAATAAGTTGTTTGTTGAGTATTTTAATCAAGAACAAACAATGAAATGTTGTTTATAGTAACATTTACCATTCATTTTTGTTATTATTAAAATTATGTAGTATTTTTTGTTTGTTTTTAAATAAGAAGTGTCTTTCAGGACTCGAAAAGCCACTATAAAGTGTGCAAAAATGTTTGTTATTTGACACTTTAATTTATTTAGTGGCTTATGTTGCGTATGTACTTTTTTTGTTTTTTTGCAGAATACCTTTTTTAAAGGCCAAAAATAACTATAATCCCTGTCTAGAATGTTTTCTTTCCAGTGGACTTGCAATGTAAATGCTTTAATGCAAAGGTGATTAAGTTTGTTTTTACCAACTTAGAGGCCAACTGTATTGCTGACTTGTATTGCGGTCATTCCTTTATTATAACTATTGTGGGTCAAATTGCTCATTGCCTAAAATGCACACAATAAAAAGCATTAAAGACTTCCATTGTTGCTTTTCATAGAATATTTAGTTACAGCCTTATTCCATTATTGTATCATTATTTTCCTCAAAATTCTTTAACAATGCCCCATAATGGCAACATGAAAAAAAACTTGATTGAAATCAAATTGATTAAAAACATACTTAAGTAGTATTTTGCTCAATACTTTGTTGGAGCACCTTTGGCACCACATACAGCCTCAAATATACTTTTGGGTATGATGCGACAAGCTTTACTTATCATCATTTGGCAATTATCTGCCATTTTTCTCCTCACCTCATCACTTCTCAAGCTCTGTCAGGCAGATGCACGTGTTCAGTTTCTCCAGAAATGCTGTGTCTGGGCCACTCAAGGACATTGACAGAGTAGTCTATAAGCCACTCTTGCTGTGTGCTTAGGTTCACTGTCCTATTGGAAGGTGAACCTTCTGCCTGAATGTTCTGCACTGGGTTTTGATTAAGGTTATCTCTGTATTTTTGTCTGTTGAGTGTTCGTCCTACTCTGACGAATTCCTCTGTCCCTGCGGTTGAAAAACATCCCCACAGCATGAGGCTGCTACAGTACACTTTACCTTTGGGATGGCACTCTGCAGATGATGAGCAGAGCTGGTTGCTAACTTCATCAGACCAGAGAATCATATTTCTCACAGTCTGAGGGTCATTTGGTGTTAGTTATTTTTTATTTTTTGCTAATTCCAGGTGTGTTTTCATGTGGGGTTTCATTATGGGGTATTGCTTGGGGAAAATAATTAATTTAATCTATTTTGGAATAAAGCTGTAATGTAACAAAAAGTGATTGTACTGTACCAGCAGTAACAGAAGTGTCTCTGTTTATGGTATGCTTGCAAAAGAGGTGTGTCTTCAGCTGTTCCTTGAAGACCTTAAAACAATAGAAAGCAATGGGAATTCCCCAATTACTTAGCTTGGGAAACGGCATGCTTTGTGCCTGAACTGAATCCGAACTGCTTGACTGAAACGAGCTGGATAATCACATTGTTGTCTTCTGTAGAGCTGCTTTTTTAACAGCGTATGCTGCTTCAAAAAAATTGCTTTTCTAGTTTACATTTTTTGCCTTGTTTTCAGCCAAAGTATCAAAAAATTCTTACATCGAGAAAGATTTTCTAGAGTAAAAATTATAGTCTTCTATAGTATTTTTTTTTTTTAACAAGCAAAATAATCTTGTTTTCTGTTTGAAATAAATGTGGTTGTTCTAAGCAAAAACTCATTTTATTTTGACTTAATTGTAATAATAATTTGTACTTGTCTAAGAAAATCCAGCTTGGATTAAGAATTTGTAGATATTTTGGCAAACAAGACAAATCCAAGGTAGAAAAGCATTTTTTGCAGTATAATAATTGTTTAATAATGTATACATTTTTAATTGTAATTTAAATGAATTCTTTTCCTGCACTGAATCAATCTGCCTGGCATAAAGCGCTTAAATAAATGTGATTCGACACTATACTTTCTGGATAATAGTACACTTAAAAAGGTGTTTATGTAAGAAAGATCACACATAATGGCTCATAAAACACACACTTGAACACACAGATTATGACGGATCGGTTTCCATCACAGTTTTCATCCCTTTCACATGGTAGCAAAAATGAAATTCTGTAAAAGGTGTGTGTTTGTGCATGCTTGTGAAAGAGAATTAGCGAGCGTGTCACTGAAGCTAAAGAATGTGTTATTATTTGAAGGGAATACATCCTAATGAGAGCTAGTGTGTGTTACTGAGGAAGCATGCATTGGCAAGATGCGAAACACAGATGTGAAACTGGACACACAAACACAAACAAAAGCCACGACCAGCACCGCCCAGCTCCTGACCCTGTTTCTACTGTCCTGCGCTTCTTTACACGGCTGTGCTGTGTTTATTGTCTTTATAAGGAATTCCATTACGGCTGTATGTGCTGCGTAAACCCATCAGGACCAGGTCTACAGTTACACACTCAGCAATCATTACTGGATTGATTACATTAGGGTGTATATTTACGGGAAACACACACGCTGGCTATTATATTCTAGACCGTTCCATCACCTCAGCTTGAACAGTTCGCTGCAGGGTGTTGTAATGTTATTGTGCTTTTAATGACTACAGCCTTTTCTTGAAACCTTCATAAATCTCCTGAAGAAACAGCTGAAGATGACTCGGATGGATTTGTGCATGTGGACTATGTCAAATGATGATATCCGAAATGATACATAAAGTGACAAAAAAAAAGGAGGCACACTTCCTTCTTTCCTGAAAGGAATTTGAATTAAATCTTTGATTTGTGGATAGATCCATTATTTAAAAGGATTGTATGTAAATGTAGCATTGCTTCACTTTCTCAGCACTGGATCTGGAGAAGACACAAGCTGAAACAAATCCATTTTAACTTGCTTCCAGCTAAGATATGAGTCTATAATCCATAACTCTTCATACAATGGAAAAGCCTCTCGCATCAAAATGTGACTTTTGGCTTGTAAAGGGTATATTTGATCTGTGCATGTTTCATTGAGTGTGATGTGCTATATTTTTTGCATTTAATAAGCTCTTTTTAGTTGGTGTGTAAAGTTGAACAAAACAGGGCTATTATTTTAAACACTTTGTCTTTTTAACATTTAAAAAGATAGATAAAGTTTGGTATCGTTCTTTAAAATATGTGATACTTAGTTTGAATGCAATCCCAGTTTCTAAATGTTTGAATGCTCCCATTAATTTACAAAAGCGTAATTTCAAAATGTTCCCATGCAGCTTTGTAAAAATGTTATAAAAACGTATTTTTTCTTGGTTACATGAATTTTAAGGAAACATTTTATTTTATAATTTTGCAAACAATAAGGAAATGTTACTTTTGAATGTTCTCAAGTAACAAAAAAAAAAACATTAAATGAGTGTCTAAAAAGTTAAAGAAAAAAAGTTCCACGAATGATGTATAAATGACATTTTAACACTAAAACATTTTAATACTGAAACATACTAATACCGTCACTACACTTTAAAAAGGCTAGGTTGTTTTAACCCATTTTTGGGTCATATATAAACTAAGCTGTTGGTTAAATTTTTTCCATTAACCCCTGGTTTCACAGACAAGGCTTAAAACCTTGTCCTAGAATAAAATGTATCTTAGCTGTCTAGAAACTGGCACTGAGCGATCTTAAAACCTGTCAGTGCCTTTGTTTTGTCTTAAGAGGTACAAAAGTAATGTTATTTTTGGTGTAGGTATGTTTATTAAAATTACTTAAATGTCCTAAATGAACTATGGCCTAATCTTGGCTTAAATTAAGCCAAGTTTTTAGGTTTTTAACCTTAAAATTGGGTAAGTCCATATTCGATTTAAAGTTGGGTTGAAAAAATCTAGCATTTTTTAGAGTGTTGAAGAACATTCTAACGTTCCCTGTTAGCTGGGATACTTTGGGGGCCACTTTTCCTACAGCTCCTCTGTCCGGTAGGCGGCGCTCCCGGCGGCAGTGCTCGGTCTGTCCGTGCGGGGGCGCTGTGAGGCCGGTCCCGCTGGAACAGAGTGTGAATCCCGGGGGCTGGAGCGCAGGATGGCGGCGGTCGGTGGTGCTGCTGCAGCTGAGGCCGAGTCGTCGGACAGCGAACCGGAGCAGGAGCACGGATCCCCGCAGAAACTCATACGGAAGGTCTCCACGTCAGGTCAGATCCGGAGCAAGGTAATATACCGCGTGCGTGTAGGGTGGGTTTGCAAAGAGAAAAGCGCCTCTGACCAAGCGGCCCGTCTGAGATCCGCGACATTTCCTGCATGTCCAGAGCCTCCGGTTCCGACCGACACCGGTCGCTGAGACGAGAGCGTGTGAATATAACGGTACCACGCGGGTCTGGGATGAGCGGACTATGCGCGCGCGTGTTCTGCTGGATTGCTACATTGTAACTGTTTGTTTGGAATCTGCGAGTTTGAAAATGAAACGCTGTAACATTTGCAGCTCAATGAAAGCGCGGCGGTTACATTCAAACGCAAATTCCCTTACAAAAAAATTACTATACTTTCTGAAGCAGTAGAACAGTTACTATAGTAAAACTGTGGTAAAATTAAGTCATTAATAACACAAAAAGCAGGAAAAGATAGAAAATGTACAAAAAGGAAATTACATATTATCATTATATTTATCATTTATAATATTATAAACGGTAGCAAAATAGGTTACACTTTATGTGGATGGTCCCTTTAACACATTCTGTTGACTGCGAGTAACGTTGCACCTACATATCTATTAGCTCTCAACCGAGTGTTGGGAGAGTATTAGTAGACTAGTAGGGTTAGGGTTTGAATAAGTTCACATGTACTTGCAGTGTTACTTATTGCCAACACAATGTTCAAAAACGACCATCAAAATAAAGTGTTTCTGCAAAATATGAGTTATTCTGTTATTCTGTTGGCCAGTTCATTTTTCAGGCTCAAACCTTACGATAATAACCTTGGGTATTTATAGTTATAATTTATTATTATTATTACACAAAAACTGTGGTAACTGGGATTCAACCCCTCCACTATCATAAAAAAAAAATATATATATATATATATATATATATATATGTATAGTAGTATACGTAAAACAAGGTTGGGAATGCATCTGTTTGCTTGAGATTTCATGTATTTTTTCTCTTGCGTTTTAGTTAAAACTACCATGTTATTTTAAAACAGATGCTGAGCTGCTAAACCAAAGGTTAAATTGAGATATTGTTATTCACACGTATTTAAATCAGTAGTTGCAATGTAAGATAAAATGATAAAGAATAAGAGAATGTGTTCTTGCAGAATTGACTTCCTGTTTTACAGAATACCTTGATTTAGAGCATTCTTGTAGTATTTTGGATCTGTTTATAATTAATGCATAACCTCATTTTCCTATTCGAAAGACTTAAAAAAAAATAAACCAGTCAAAATCATGTTTTTGCTATCTCTTTATCAGTTGCTTTCTGTGTGAATTAGGTCTAGATTTATGGTTATGGCTAGGATATAGTATTTTTCCAGATATCATTAGCTTGCTATGAAAAGCATTGTGTATTTCAGAGATGTTCAGTAGCAAAGCCTCAAAAGCCTGTGCGTATCTGCTTAGTGAGATCACATGCTAGATATGTGAGATGATGTTCTGTTGCTTAGGACGGGCCGGAGATGATCCGTGTTTGCATCATTTATATGCTCTTATGGTGTCTGATTTATTGTTTAATATCTTTCACCTAGAAAACTAACCGGTTTTGTTTGCTCATGCCAAAGGGCAATTCACAGCCAGAGTCTGTAGGAAGTGTGATTACAGCAGGACACTATGGGCAAGAGCTTTGGTTTTTCATGAACTGGTTTAGTTTTGTGGTTTGCATAATATTTTTCTTTCAGTTTAGTGGGAAGAAAACATAAAAGGCTTATTCAAGTGTACGTTCTTACATTTGATCTATTTGGGTGTGTTGACTTCAGTTACAATAAATATTTAGAATATATTTTTTTGTCAAAAGTTTTTTTCTACAGTTCAGCAGCACTTACAAACACCAGACATACTCAGATTTATACCAGTTTTATTTCTAGGCCTCTGTTCTGAAGGATTTTACTGAGGGGTTTGTTTATATAGAATTTATCTTAATTTATATAACATTTTGTACAAGTATTTTTTTTAATGCAGGCAGTATTTAGGTTATTCAGTGATAAAATGAAATCCAGATCCCCTCCTGTAAAAACTTTACAACGATAAAACAATAATAATTAAGAATCGGGCTTCAGATTTCTCTTTGGGACATTTATTCAAATTAGTACACACTTATCAATAAAATACCTAAATTGTGTATTTAAACAACATTTAAAAAAACATGTAATACCAAACAAAATAGTTGTATTATGTAATAAATCAGCTGTAAGAGTTTAATGATTCTTAATTTTTTTTTCAATTTAAATTTTTTTGGTGAATGGCATTTTTACTCTGTGGTGTTTTGCCTTAAAAAAAGTTGGAGCAAAAACTAAATGCCACATGTCTGATTTTCACATGATGTATCTTTTTATATACACATCTGAAAAATTGTGTGTATACTTTTATTAAAGCATTAATGTTGCTAAAATTTATTCTGAAACCCTAAAGGTGAAATTGAGCTCATTGTCCAACAAAAGTGGGATGTCCCATTTTGGTGTTTGCATCAAGTTAAATTTACAAAGGTGATTCTATATACACAGAAAGCATATAAAATACAAGAAAAGTGTCTACATACATATATAGGGCTATATAGGGCCAGGTATCAAGTTCGATACTTTTTAGGTACTGACCGAATTGCCTCGATACAACAGAGTATGGAAAAACGTCTCGTCGTTCATTACCCAATTTCGATACCTAAAGGGGTTAATATCATCAACGTTTTTATTTGTCCATATACACTGTGGACGGCTGTGGTACATTATAAAAGTAACCCCAAAAAACTGCAACCCATGCGCAACTCAGTAATTTTTCCAGCGATTGCGTTTTCAAAATAGCCAAACTGTGTGGAAAAAACGTGACCCTGGCAACACAGGTTCACTGTACCCTTATTACACAAATAATGATGGCAAGAAGTTACGGTCAAACCTTACCAAATGATTAATTTGTGTTAAAAAAAATAAATAAACGCATTAAATGTATTTGATTAATTGCATGCATTAATGTTGACAGCACTAATATAAAATGATCATACAAAATTACATAAATACCTGATGACAAATTAGTAAAACTAGCGTTGTGGTTGTAGCAAAGATAGTGGTTGATAGATTCAATGACTCGTATACTAGTATATAAACTAGTATAGTATATATACAGGACACATCTAATGCATAGATACAAGTTTAAAATCTGTGTTATACTTGTATGCTTAAAAACCCCTTCTCGACTTCGACCCAAGTGTTTAGGGACCAGGCATGGACTAGAGGGTAAATGAGGTTTGTTATTTTAAGTGCACTATTCCTTGAAGTCTCCGGGGAGTGTGCTTGTCTAGAGATGCATTAGTGAAGGTAACTGTAATGCGTGGGTGGCCAGGGGCTCTGCAAGGCTCTGAAGCGGAAGCAGCGTCTGGCCCTTGTACTGTCATCACATCTGTGCGCTGGGCTGTGGTGGGGGAGATAGGAGAAAGGTCACGGTTCAGATCGGTCACGGGCTCTTTGAGTCTGATCAGACAGAAGTGAGATGAAAGTAACCGCAGGCATCTGTCCACTGAAAGGTCACGTTTGACCAGCGGCGCTGATTTCAGAGCATCCGTTTAGGAGTTAAATCCGCATCTTACTGAACAGCATCTTTGTGACAGTAAACGCACTAGTATGCAGTACAGCAGCTGTGCTGTTGAGATTCTTGCAGTAATCATCTCTACTATATATTTACATTTAGATATATGTGTTTAGCAAATGCTTTGGGTTTATGACTCACCGTCTGGCTATTCAAGAAGTAGATGAGTTTGTTTCTTCATCAGATTTGGAAGAATGCAGCATTGCATCAGTGTCTCAGCAGTGGATGCTCTGCAGTGGATGGGTGCCGTCAGAATCAGAGATTAACATCTGGAGAAGACCAAAGCTGAAACAAATCCAGCATTAAGATGCTTTTCACTCAAACTGTTTAAATATAAGATTTCTCTCTCATCCAGTCCAAATAATTGTATTTTATGGAAACTCGTTTCTGCCACTGAATTAAAATAAAAAAAAAAAATTACGACTTTTTATCTCACAATTTTTATTTGTTTTTTTTTCTCAGAAATGTGTGACATAAACTTGCAGTTCTGACGTTTTTGAGATGATAAAGTCGCAATAACCTTTTTTAAAAAAAAATTTATTCAATGGCGGAAATGGGCTTCCAGTTATCTGACATCCAACATTTTATAAAAAGACGTTATACAGTAAAATCAATGCATACAGTTGTAAAGTGCAGTTTGGTGACATTTGCGCAAAAAAAAAAGTTAACTCACATTAACTTATTGATATATTTACATGTAGGGTCTAAATATATTGAGGAATTAGTACAGACTTTGTTTCTGTTTATTAAAAACAGTGTAGTTGTAGCATCATATTCTAGTTTTTTAAAAACATTTTCATTTTAATTAAAATTTTCTGTTTTTCTTTTAAAATGTGTATATGTAGTCTGTTATCTAATATTAGTTTGAGTTATTTTAGTAAGATGAACTAATTAAATCTCTCAATTCTGCAGTAACACAGCTGAAAAGAAGTTTATATTTTTGTTTATTTCAGTTAGTGTTTATTTTATTTCAAGTAAAAAGCCTTTTTAATTTTAAATAAATATTTTATTGAATGGATAATTTTTTGTATTGTCTAACGATTAATCGTGATTAATAATGTACAAAAAAGATTTTGTTTACATAATATGTGTACTGTGTGTATTTATAATTTATACTTACCAGTACACACACATGCAGTATATATTTAGAAAATGTCTACATGTATATATTTAATTTATATAACATTTCACAAAATTTATATTACATATAAATATAAACATAACATAGTTTTCTTATATATGCATGTGTTTCTATTTATATATACATTATAAATACATAATACATATTATATAATTGTACTATATAATAAATTATACTAAATATATCACATAATACACATATAATATACATATTGTATACATTATGTAAAGAAAAACGTTTATTTTGGATGCGATGAATCATTTGACAGCATATTTTCTGTTCCATTTTAATTTAAGTTTTACTAATTTCGTTGTGCTTTTTGCTTTAAAATATTTTCTATTTTATTCGTTTTTTGGTTTAGTTTTTGTAGCACTTCAACATAAATTTAACAAAAATAAGAACATTAGCAACTAGCTGAAAATAAGTTAGCATTTTGGTATATGTACTATTTCATTTGAAGTATTAAAATAGTTTTTTGGGTTTAGTTAATAACGCTGATTAAAAGATGTCTTGGAGTTGATTAAAAGCTGCCTCAAAGCTCATGTCATTCATGCTGCAGCTCGCGCGGATGTAAAGATGTAAAGTTAGCGTGCGGTTAGGAAATGGCTCTATTATCTGCATCAAGGTTTGGAGTGAGCTATTTTGGTAGCTCTTCTCAAAGCCTGAGCGCTGCGCAAGCGGGTCAAGCTTCCTGTGAGTTGATCGACGCTGTGTGTTTCAGACTTCATTGCGTGTGTGAGCTGAAATGACAGGTGCCTTCAGTGGCAAAGAAAAGGGCATTTACTGTCAGCGGAAACCAGCATGAGTGAGTGTGTGTGTGTGTGTATATGTGTGTGTGGTGTAAAAGCCTCACGTCAGTCAGACGCTTCTCGCTCTGACCCGTGTCTCATGGATTGCACTAGGGGCCAGGTTAGTGTGTTACACTCTTACGCTCTGCTTTATCTTACTAAATCATTTCTAGTCCATATGCATATTTTGTAAGATGCATTCAAATAATCATTTAAGGAGTTGCAAAACTTTTTTTAAGTCCTTGTTTTTATTGTAAACTTTGTTGAATCTGTAATTGCTTGTGATGCCGGTGCGTTTAAATGAAACCCGTTATCTGAATCCTGCATGCAACCTCATGTTCTGTGTTCTACTGGTTTGTAAAGCATTCAGATGGAGTTGCATTGGTTCATTAGTCCCATTATTTTGCTGCAAATTCATGCATGAAAAGTTTTCTGTCTGTAGCTGCAAAATGACCTTAAATTTTGAAGATATGATGCTTTATCAGCCTATTTGAGCTGTAAGTTTAGTTTTTAAAGTCTGAATTTTGCAGCATCTGATTTAACTGTTGACTCTTGTACAGTGTGTTTAAAACTGTAAAGCAAGTTAAGACTGAATGAAAACTACTTTTCATATATTAGTATAATAATATATACAATATATACTTATTTAATATATTATGTATATTATATAATTTATATCTTTTACTGTGTTTTTTTTCAGTTTTCTGATTTGGCGGGTGAAAATGTTGCATGTGATTACTAGTGAAGTAACACAACACATGTTTTGAGGAAATCATTCACGTGTGGAGCACAAATGACAGAAATCAAGTTTAACTCTGTTTTAACAATATTGCTAGTTATGCTTGCAAATTAGAAATCAGAGTGAAATGTGCTGAGCTCTGCTGCTCCCTATAGGTATAACATGTAACTGTAGTGTGTGTGTGTGTGTGTGTGTGTGTGTGTTTCTGAGGTCGGAGTGAAGTTGTGTGGTTTCTTGGTGTAAAAATATAATTCCATTAAAGGTTTGTGGGAGATGTAATGATGTGTAAAGAGCCGCTCAAGGAGGATGATGATGCCATTTACTACGTAAATGAACGCGGGCGACTGGAACGAAAACAGTTTTCACATACTTCTCTCTCTCTCTCTCGCTTCTCCTAGACAATTTTAAAAGAGGGAAAGTTGATGAAACAGACAAATTTTCAGCGCTGGAAAAGACGTTATTTTAAACTGCGGGGAAGAACACTGTACTACGCTCAGACGGCCAAGGTCTGTCAAAACAACACACACACAAACATTTAATTTAGTTGTGTAAATGAGAACATACCTCATACTCCATTATTTTGTATTTAAAGCTATTTATAATTGACACACACTAGCACTAAACCTAAAGGAGCATTTGAATATATTATAAAAAATTTAAATCACTAAATGTATGTAAATACTCGTTGATGTATATGATATTTTTGATATGCTGTCTGTATTAAAAGAAAAAATATAATACAGATATTTATACCTTTGATGACATTAGATTTTGTAAGACACAATTTTGTATTGTAGATATTTGTAGGTATATGTAGAAGGAAACATGAATCATTCACGCACAGATTTACATGAAAGGTTTCTGGTTTTTGCTATTTGTTTTCAGTCCATTATTTTCGACGAAGTGGATCTGACGGATGCCAGCGTAGCAGAATCGAGCACGAAGAACGTTAACAACAGCTTTACTGTGAGTTCACACACACGCACACACACACACACATATTAAACTGAGGATGTGTTATAGTTTACTTTTCATGTAAAGCTAATTATAATTGGATTTTTAGCGTGTGGTGTGAGTGCTGCTTGCCTGTGCAAAACTTTCCATCTCTGATTATTCTCGGGGAATCCATAATAGTTCAAATTCTTTACTATGTTTCATGAGCGATCGTGTGGAAAAAGAAATTACATGGTTGCATTTACTACCCTCTGCAGTATGTTGCCAAATGATTCATCTCAGAATAGAGCTAAATGGGAAATACTTCTTTTGAATGACTTTTCAGTCTCTTTTGAGACCCAGTTGGTTCTGTATATTATATAAAATGAATATGACATACACTGACATACACAAGGTCTGGGCTCAGTGTGATTTTGCCTTCTTAATATCAAAAATACAGTACAAACAGTAAAGTGAAATATTATAATAACTTTTCTTTGTCAATACATTGTGATTTTAATTAATTTTCAGCATCATTACTCCAGTCTTCAGTGTCACATGATCTTTCAGAAAGCAATCTAATATGCTGATTTTCTGCTTAAGAAACATTTCTGATTATTATCAGTGTTGAGAACAGTTGTGCTGCACAATATTTTCATGGAAACTGTGATGCTTTTTATTTTTCAAAAGAACAGCATTGAAATCTTATAAACATTATAACAGTCTTTACATCTCTTGGATGTTCTGTTCTCTAAATCTCTGGGATTTATTTATTTATATTTTAAATCTGATCTCAGATAACCCCAAAAGGAAATGTTTTTTTGTATTTGCAACAAACAAAAGCTTTTTAATGAGCTACTTTTAGCTTTGAGAATGTAAGCTTCTGGAGACAATTTGGTGCTAAAAGTGTAGTCCAGTAAACACACACTCTCGTTTCTTGCGTTTTCTGTGACGTTCTCAGCGAGGAAATGAAGCTTCTGAGAAAAAGGCAGAGTGTGTTTATTCTGGATGTGATAAACCGAGCAGCCTGAAATAGTCTGGAGCACATGTGCGTGTGTGTTCGTGTTCTGAAGTGTATTTATAGTTGACATTTGGACTGATTTAATTTTAATTGCAGGGAGGAGCTCATACTTTTCCATGGTCTGTCCGTTCTGGGCTGCGTGTGTGTGTGTTCGCTGTGTTTTCATATGCATTTTTTTCTGCCTGCTGCTGGTTTGTGGGAGGGTCTCTGGCTCTCTGAGTCATCGTGATGGAAACAGGGAGGAGTCTTTGAAAGAGAGAGGGAAGGAAGGAAAGAGACATGGATCAGCTGAGGAAGGAGAATTAGGAACCGCCGAGCCGGTTCGTGGATATCCAAAGGGCTCCGAGAGAGGAAAAGAGAGAGAAATAGCGGGTTTATTGGACCGTCTGGATTTTTCTGGCAAATAAGTAAGAGGAAAGAATGCGTGGAATGAGAGAAAGAGAGCGAGTGTGTGTTTACTTAAAGGGATAGTTCACCTCAAAATCATCAGTTACTCACCCTTGTGTCATTCAAAGCTCTGTTACTTTCTTCTTTTTTAAACTACAAACACAGAAGAATTGAAAGTTGAATTTATTTTAAGATTTGAATCATTCTTTTGGTATGAAATTACTCGCAGATATCTGACAATGTCTTTAAGTTCGGAAATTATTATTGTTTTATTATATGTTCTTTTTTTAGGGCTAGGTTTAGATTTTGGTCATCTGTAATTGTAAAAACCATAAATAGCTTTGTAAACAATTAAAGTCTGTTGTATGTTTTCAATTAGATAAGTCTGTGTGTGTTTTGAACACTGTGTCCAGTGTTGTGTTTTGGCCTTGGGCACAGTATGACAGCAGTGTGTGTGTGTGTTTAAATTACTGGCTAGAATAGATCTGCATGCTAGTACTTGAAAATCTGTTTTCACTTGATAAAAATATTTGTCAAATTAGGTAATATGCCAGTTAATTAATCAAAATAAATTGCAAAAACTGCTGTTCAAAGGTTTAGGATGGGCAAGTTTTTTTTTTATACAGAAAATAATATTTTCTTCAGTAAGGATGCAATAAAATGCTTTGAAGTGACATTTATAATGTTACAAAAGATTTCTCAAGTAAATACTGTTCTTCTGAACTTTCTATTCATCAAAGGGTCCTCAAAAATAAAATGCATCACAGTTCCCGCTAAATTATTAACTGTTTCCAACATTGATAATAATCAGAAATGTTTCTTGAGCAGGAAATCAGCGTGCTAGAATGATTTCTGAAGAATCTTGTGACATTGAAGACTGAAGTAATGAGTCACAGAAAGAAATGAGATTTTACAGTATATTTAAACAGAAAACACATATTTAAAATGGAAATAATGTAACAAAATATTACTGCTTTTATTGTATTTTTAAGTTAAAGGTGAGCTCAAAGAGTTCAAAACTCTTGAATGGTTGTGTATACCAATATTTTTATTATTAATTTCCACATCATGGAACATAAGCCTGTGACTATTAATCTAGTTAAACATTCAGACTGACGTCTTTAGCTGTTATGTAGTGTTTGCTGTTTGAGCTTGAATTACTAATGCAATAGGACAAATTCATTACATTTTAATTTATTCATTCCACAGAACCTTACATGGAAAGCGAAAACAACAAAGCTATAAATCTTAAAGAGGCAATAACAGAATACACTTTAATTAAAGGATTACACAACCATTAAGAGAAGTATCTTTTGTTGTTTTGCTCTTTTGATTGCTTCTTTTCTGCTCGTTTGTAAGTTGCTTTGGATAAAAGCATCTGCTAAATGACTAAATGTAAATGTAAGTATCTTTTATATGAGACACGTAATGTTTTAGAGTATCTGAAATGATGATTGTATCTCATTTTAGAGCAGATCAGATCAATATGGTTTGGACTGTCAGCTGGTTTTCCTCTGGATGCCGCGTGCTTTAAAAGACGTCACTAGCCTGTGTTGTGTAAGAGTTGAGCGGTATCTGATCGCAATAGAGACTTTGGAAGTAAAAAACTGAATCATATTTAAAGGTGGATTGCTCATCACTGAACAGAATTGCAACATTTCAAGTTTTCAAACAGGATTCTCAAACATTACTGCCTGCTTTGCCCCACCCATTGTCTGCAATTGGTTAGCCTGACAGATAACCCCGCCTCCAAACTCAAGTCGTTGGTTAAGTCAGAAGTTGCCTTAAGGGTTTGCCATATTTGTTAATCATGGGTCAATATTTGTATATTTTCTTGTTTCGTGCTTCAGACAGTAATTAATCTAGCAAATGTGAAATCTAAAATGTGCTTTTACCCCCAGCTAGAAGAGATATTAAAGAAACGGTTCACCCCCCAAAAAATGTTAATTGCCTGGAATTTCTCACAATCAGTACATCCTAGATGAGTTTATTTCTTCATCAGATTTGGACAAATGTAGCATCACATCACTTGCTCACCATTGGATTCTCTGCAGTAAATGGGTGCCGTCAGAATGAGAGCTGATAAAAGCAACGCTTTGAAGTTGAACACATCTTGATGCTGGATTTGTTTCATCTTCTCCGGATGTTAACTGGAGTGGTGTGGATTATTGTGATGTTTTTATCAGCTCATTCTGACGGCACCCATTCACTGCAGAGCATCCACTGCTGAGACACTGATGCAATGCTACATTTCTTCAAATCAAACTAATCTAAATCTTGAATGGACTGAGCGAACGAACTATTGCTTTTACCCAGGGTTAATCATCGTGAAAAGCGTAGATTAGTCTGAAACTGATATTTCATTAGGTGCTTTATTACATTAGCGCAGCAGCTGTGTGTTAAAGTGGTAAAAACAGGATGTGTTTAGGTTATGTAACTGAACCCCAAAAGCTCTTTGAGTCGTATGACACGGTTCAACTGGCATTACGACAGCGCTGATAGTGTGTGTTTGTGTGAGTAATTGATAAAAGTGGCTTCAAGATCTACATCAAAGACATTAACCAGACACACACTGACTCGCTCTCTTTCTCTGTGTGTGTCTGTCTCTCTTCCGCTGCGTGTCAGCTGATGCATGCGTCTGTATATTTTAGTAGGGTTTATGAGGCAGTTTGTGTACTCCTCTGTGAAATGAATAATATGATCGGTTTATATGCGTGTGTGTGCTGGCGTAGGAAAGGCGTGAGTTATTTTTATCCGTGTGGGAACAGAGGGTCTTTGTCAGCAGCTGGAGGAAACGGATTGGGAAGTTGACGCACACACACACACACACTATTTTAGGCCTTTGAATGCTTGATGGTTTGGCTGTTGTGATACAACTGAAAAGTTGAGTTCCAGACATTTGTGGCCACTTGTGGAACATATTTCTGTTTTGCATTTTATTCTAATTTTATTGCAAGTTCTTGGGGTTTCTGTTTTGGGTTTTCTTTGGTCGTTTTACTTTATTGACAGAGCTGACGTGAAACAACATCATCTGTCTTTCATCAAAACTGAATTGTATTTATTTACTAACTTGAAGGGCTTAAAATGGGACACAAAAGAGATTCAAAATGTTGATGAAACTTAAGGTTTAATTTGCTAACAGTAGTTTATTACATTAGTTAATGGAATAGTTCACCCAAAAATGTAAATTACACCATAAACTACTCACCCCCAAGGCATCCTGGGTGTTTATGACTTTCTTCTTTCAGTCGAACACAGTCGGAGTTTTTAAAAAATGTATCCTGGTTCTTCAAAGCTTGGTAATGCTGGTGGATAGTGGCCATTATTTTAAAGCTCCATAAATCAGATCTGCAAGTACTGTGATGTAAAACTACCCTATACGCTAACCTAACCTACGTATGAAGCAATTTATACGCTAACCTAACTTAATGAACATAATTTCAATAAATATTTTTGTTACAAAAAACATCGATCTGCTTCAGAGGACATGTGACAACTCCCCGAAGGCAAGATTAGTTTTATTTTGCAGTAATTGCAGATATATCTGATTTGAATATATTTGGAAGAGCTCGTGACATGTACAAACACTGAACCACTGTATTTTTTATTAACTCACATTATTGACAATTAATAAATCTTGTAGGAGTATTTTCTCGTTTGAAAACAATGTATTGCCTTTAGTTCATGTTGGCTAATGCTTTAACTGATGTTAACAAACAAGACCTTATTGTAAAGTGCATTTAAAAAGTATTTAGTAGAGAAACAAGACACTTGAAATGTCACTATAACGATACACACTAAAGCATGAAAAATACACTCCTCTGCGGACATTTGTGAGTAATTATGTAAACTTATTTGTTTGACTCACTCATGAATTGAAGCAAATTTAAATAAATTTATCTTGATCTCAACTTTTTTGATACTTAGATGCTATTTATACATCTCTTAAGACACTGTCTTACTTATGAGTAGCTAAAAATAGAAATATGAGAAACAAATCTAATTGTGCAGTATTAAGGTGAAATGAATGCAAGTAGGTTGTGGAATATATAGTTCATTCAGAAATGAACATTTCATGAAAATATGCACCCCAGATTAGGATGAGTTTTTCTTCATCAGATTTGGACAAATGTAGCATTGCATCAGTGCCTCAGCAATGGATGTGAATGGGTGCCGTCAGAATGAGAGTCCAAACAGCTGATAAAAACCATCCAAACCACTCCAGTCCAGAAGTTAACATCTGGAGAAGACAAAAGCAGACACAAATCCAGCATTAAGACATTTTTACCTAAAATCTGAGATCATAATCCATCATTTCCATGTGAGAGAAAACAAGTGATGGACTTTTTCTACTGGAGGAAGGGTTATTATGAATTATGGTCTCGTACTTTAGCCAGAAGCAACAGTCTGAAGCTAAAAACATCTTAATGCTGGATTTGTTTCAGCTTCTTCAGATGTTAACTGCTGGACTGGAGTGATGTGGATTATTGTGATGTTTTTATCAGCTGTTTGGACTCTCATTCACTGCAAAGCATCCATTGGTGAGCATTTCTCCAAATCTGATGAAGAAACATCTCTACATCTTGGATGACCTGAGCATGAGTCTGTTTACAATTTTAGGGTGCAGTATTCCTTTAAAATCTTTCCAGTATTTGTTAGTGTTACTTAATGTTGTCACAACAGAATATTTTCAATCTGTCACCCAGCCGTAGTTGGCAGTATGTAAGCTGGATAACAAGAGCTCTTTGGTGTGTGTGTGTGTGTGTGTGTGTGTGTGTGTGTGAGAGAAGTGCACAGTGTGTTCCTTGTTCCTTGCCCTTAGTTTGTGGGAGAAGCACATGTTTCTGGAGCCCTGAGTGTTCTCTCTCTCTCTCTCTCTCTCTCACACACACACACACACACACACACATATTTAAGGCTACGTGTGGGAAAAGCAGCTTATAATACTAGAACTAATCTATTCTGATTTCTTGAGTTTCTCCGGAGCGACTCCTGAATTATTCTCTCTCTTTTTCTCTCTGTAGGTGATCACTCCGTGTCGTCGTCTAGTTCTGTGTGCCGAAAACAGAAAAGAAATGGAGGAATGGATCGCAGCGCTGAAGAGTGTTCAGAACAGAGAACACTTTGAGGTGAGTTTCTCTGTCTGACTGGACGTTTGCACAATGTGTTCAGGGACAAGTTATTCTGAAATGTACTGCATCACATTCTTTACAAGCAGTGGAAAGATTTTTTTTATACTATTTCACACACATAATGAGTCAGAATGCAGTTTCTTTTTTAGTTTAATTGCTAGCAGTGACAAACTATCATCTGTATTTTGTGTGCTGTTTAGTGACAGGTAATAGGAGAAATTATATTATAAAATGTGTATAGAGTGTGTGATTTCAAACTTATTGTATGCACTATAGCTATTGACATTTAGTTTTTCTTAAGCTTTACTTGGAATAATATATATTACCCTTCATTCATATTCCAGTGTTACTTTGGTATTATTAAATATTCTTATAGTTGCTATTAATATTTTAAAATTGCCTTTTATTTTTGTTTTAGTTTTTATTAATTTTGTTGTGCTTTTATGATTATTTTGTTTATTTTTTCAAAGGTTTCATTTATTCTTAGTTCTTTATATCAAACATATTTCAGTTTCTAATTATCTGATTATCTAATATTTTATTTGATTTCAGCTTTATTTTGATTAACAAACATAAGTTACACTAGTACCATTCAAATGTTTGGGTTCTGTAAGATTTTTAAAAGTAGTCTGCATTTATTTGATCAAAAATACTGTAAAAATGATTTTCTAAGTAAATGTTTGCATGTGAAAAGCTGTATTTCCAGCATTCTTCAGTGTGTCACATGATCATTCTGAATTTATTCTAATATGCTGATTTGCTGCTAAAGAAACATTTCTGATTATTATGAGTGTTGAAAACGGTTAATATTTGAGTGGAAACCAATGCAATGCTTGTTTCTGTGCTGTAGTCCACTCAGTTCAGTATGGATCATTTCTCTGGGATGCATAACTGGTACGCCTGTTCTCACGCTCGCCCCACGTACTGTAACGTCTGTCGGGAGGCTCTGTCTGGAGTCACGTCTCACGGACTGTCCTGTGAAGGTCAGGATGCTTATATGCCATAAATAGATAGTTTTTTTACTGTATGCTTTGAGTGTGCTGATGAAAGCTCTATTTTTCGTACAGTGTGTAAGTTCAAGGCTCACAAGCGTTGTGCGGTCAGAGCCACTAATAACTGCAAATGGACGACGCTGGCCTCTATCGGCAAAGACATACTGGAGGACGAGGATGGGGTGAGTGCTGTTCATGCAAAAACAAACCCAGCTTTAGGACTATTTATATACTATTATAGTTTTATTAGTATTTTATATATATATATATATATAATTTTTTTATTAATTTATGTCCTCTTGTTAATGAATAAACATGAATAAACAATGAACGACTGTATTTTCAATAACTAACATTAACAAAGATGAATAAATAGTGTAATAAATGCTTTTATTCATTGTTTGTTCATGTTAGTTAATACATTAATGACACCTTATTATAAAGTGTTACCTTTAAATTTTTGTTTCATTTAATAATAATGTCTTTTTTATTTTAGCTATTATTATTTTCTTTCAGTTTTAGCATATTTAATACTTCATAGTTTGTTTTTTGGATTACATTTTTACGTATTTTAATATTATCACACTACATTTTTCTTTTTTTTTTTCCATTTAGGTTTAAATTTCTATTTTAGGTTTAGTTTTTGTTTATTTCAACTTAGTTGAGCTTGTTTTATCATTTTTAGTTTTATTTTAGCAACATTTCTAATTTCTAATTTCCATTGTATGTTTTTGTTTAATTTTATAATATTTTAAGTATAGTTTCTTATTGATAATAACCATGATTTGTTTCAAAACCAAAAGTTAAAAGGCTAAATTATTTACTTTTTTTAAGCCAAAAAAGATTAAATGCATTGCAGTGACATTACTGATTTAATTTAGTGCTAAATGTATACATCAAATAATTAATACTTAAACTGCTAGCGATGTATTTTTATGCCTATTTTCGAGTAGTGAGCTGTTAGCTTAGCAATGCATGCAAGCAAATCAGCAACTTATGAGATTCCTTATTGTGTGAGAATCTCAGTTAACGTCTGAAGTGATGACTCATCCTGTAATTAACGGCTTTGTGAACTCTAGATCTCGATGCCTCATCAGTGGCTAGAGGGGAATCTGCCCGTCAGCGCCAAATGCACCGTGTGTGATAAAACCTGCGGCAGTGTCCTAAGACTGCAGGACTGGCGCTGTTTATGGTGTAAAGCCATGGTGAGGGCCTGAAACTTCACTCCTTCTGACATTTATGATGCTTCATTAATTTTAGGCAGAACATTTAATAAAACACTGTCATTTTCTCCAGGTGCATGCTGGGTGTAAGGACCAGCTCTCTCCGAAGTGCCCGCTGGGTCAGTGCAAAGTCTCAGTGATTCCACCCACTGCCCTCAACAGCATCGACTCAGACGGTGAGCGGCCAATCAGAGCGCTTTTCCAGAGACGACCAATCAGAAAGAGCCATTTCATGGAGATATCCTATCAGAGCTCTCTGTCAGAAATAACTCACAATAAATGTTAGATAAAAGACATTTCATAATTTCCATGGCAACATTTTCAACTTTCATTGATATAAATGTATATGATATTTAAAAATACTACAATTTTATGTAATTATTAACACAACTAAAAAGAATAAATCCATTAATAACAAATGCAACCTAATTGTTAAGTGTTACCATATCAGTAATACTAAAATAGCTGTGTAAAAAGTAAAGGTGTGTGTGTGTGTGTGTTTGTAGGGTTCTGGAAGGCGACGTGTCCTCCGACCTGCACGAGCCCGTTGTTGGTGTTTGTGAACAGTAAAAGTGGAGATAATCAGGGTGTGAAGTTTCTGCGGCGCTTCAAGCAGCTGTTGAATCCTGCACAAGTGTTCGATCTGATGAACGGAGGGCCACATCTGGGGTAAAACACCTGTTCACACAACCCTGTGACCCTGCACCACAAAACCATTCATAAGGGTCCATTTTTAAAATTGAGAATAATAAGTCATCTGCAGCCTGAGTAATAATCTTTCCATTGATGTATGGTTAGTTATTATATGACAATATTTGGTCAAGATACAACAATTTGAAAATCTGGAATCTGAGGGGACAAAAAAATCGAAATATTGAGAAAATCACCTTTAAAGTTGTCCAAATGAATTCTTATCAATGCATATTACTAATAAAAAAAATTAAGTTTTAGTATATTTAAGTTAGGAAATTTACAAAAATCTTCATGGAACATGATCTTTACTTAATATACTAATGATTTTGGCATAAAAGAAAAATTTATAATTCTGACCCATTCAATGTATTGTTGGTTATTGCAACAAATATACCTATACTACTTATGATTGCTTTTGTGCTCCAGACTCACAAATCCAGATCATTAACATCTACTCAGGCAATGGAAATCAATCTTTCTGTGATTAATGTTTGTTTGTTTGTGTGTGTCTGTCGCAGCTTGCGTCTGTTTCAGAAGTTCGACACGTTTCGTATTCTGGTGTGTGGAGGAGACGGCAGCGTCGGATGGGTTTTATCAGAGATAGACGCGCTGACTTTACACAAACAGGTATAATTTATTACAGAAACGGATGTATTATCAAACTGGCAATCTACAAAAAAATAGGGTTTCGTCATTACTTAACGGCCTTCACTGCAACCCGACAAAATAAAAGTTAATTTTAATTAAAAACAGAAACTGCAGTGGAAAGGTATTTGAATGTTGTGCTGAAGAATGTACTTCTTAAGTAATGATATATATATTTTTAATTCTGAAAACTTATTTAAACTTAAATAAAAACTTATTATTTAAGGAATACCACACCATTTTCTTCCATATTTAAACCTGTATTGTGCAGCACCTTTTTGCCGAAACAAATAAAAGGAATTGTTAAATTATATTTTTATTTAATTTTAGAAAGATTTATTAAATTAATGTTTTTAGCCTACATTTCATTTAGTTTGAATTGTTTTTTTACAAAAACAATTGTTTTGGTAATTAATAAGTCCACACAAATTAAAACAGGCACTACAGAATTTGTGGGAAAAAAATGTACATTCAGTTAAGCCCTATTAATGTTAAAATTGTAATAATTTAATAAATTGTTAAATATGTATGAATTAAATAATTTAGATGTTTTTGATTGTTAAAATTTAGATAAACAAATAAACAGATTTAAAATAAAAACCATTAAATAGAATTAAAATACAAAGCAAATTAAAATAGTTTAATAATAATAATAATAATAAATCTTTATAAATCAGTTATCTTTAACTTTAACTGTGTTGTTTTTTTTTGTTTTTTTTTTGTTTTTTGCATTTATTATTCTTATAATTTTTATTGTTTTGCATTAAATAAAAAATATGTTACTACTACTAATACTAAAAAACAATTAATGAAATTACAACAGAATTTTGGAAATTGAAATAAAAAAAATAAATAAATAAATAAAGGAATTTAGGAAAAAATAAACAGATTAACAGATTACATAGGACCCAAATATGGCAATAATGTATAGGACACAATAGAGTTTCAGACACTTTCTTTGCTTATACTGCCTTCTGGTGGTCAATCTTTAGTGCATGGCTTAAAATCAGGTGTGTGTGTTATTTATTGCTATTTTTTACATGAACATTTAAGCATTTAGGAAATGCTTTTATTCAAAGTGACTTAAATTGCATTTAAGGTTTACTCTGTATCATGAATTCCCTGGGAATCAAACCCATCCAAGCTCTACTGTTTGAGTTCCAGGTTTATGTCAAGTAGAGAGTTCATGTGTTTGTATGTGTATGTTGGCTCTGCAGTGCCAGCTCGGCGTACTTCCTCTGGGAACAGGAAATGACCTGGCCAGAGTTTTGGGGTGGGGCTCAGCGTGTGACGATGACACACAGTTACCACAGATCCTGGAGAAACTTGAGAGAGCCAGTACTAAGATGCTGGACAGGTCAGTGTGTGATTGAAGTTGCTGTCGCAATCTGTTTCTCTCCTTCTCAGACATTTAAGCACTTTTTTTTCTCTTAGATGGAGTATTATGGTATATGAGACCAAGTTACCACGGCAACATTCCAGCTCCACGGTAACAGAGGACTGTAGTGAGGACTCAGAGGTAACAGAGGATGATTAATGCTGCTGTGTATAAATGGCCTTCATTTGGATAAAAAATAGAAAAAGCTAATAAGAATGTTAAAATAGAAGCTTGATGGTTTGACAGCCATAAATATTATTGTATAATTAAATAATAAATTAATATTTTAATTTAACAGTTGTACTTTAAAATATATATTTTTTGTTTTACAGTCAAGTGTTATAATAGCTATAGTTTATTTAGTAATAATAATAAAAGTAAAAGTATATAAGACCTGTTATATTATCAAAATATACACTGCACACCAGGATTTATTTTATTTATAATTTTACAAAATTGATATCCATCCCTATTTATTAAATTATCAGTATGTCAAATATAATATAAAAATATTTTGCTTTAAAAAAACTGCTGCTGTTCTGTTTCCTGTGTTCTGATTGGCTGTTCTGTGTTTACTCTCTTCTGATTGGCTTTCTTGTTTCAGGTGCAGCACATTCTGACCTATGAGGACTCAGTTGCTGCTCATCTTTCCAAAATCCTGACGTCTGACCAGCACTCGGTGGTCATTTCGTCTGCCAAGTATGTACTGGATATGTGAGCATTTCTGTTCATGTGTGTTCTTGCTGGTATTTAATCTAAAAGCATGTCTTTCAGGGTCCTGTGTGAGACTGTAAAAGACTTTGTTGCGAAAGTCGGACGTGCTTATGAGAAAAACACCGAAAACTCAGAAGAATCAGAGGTCATGGCTAAAAAGGTCAGCTGTGATTGGCTATTGGATACCGTGCTATTTTGTGATTGACTGTTGGAAGGCCTGGAATGTTCACTTAGTATGTTTTTTGTGCAGTGCGGTGTGCTGAAAGAAAAGCTGGACTCGTTATTGAAAACGCTGAACGAGGAGGCACAGGCCAGCAGTGTGATGTCTGCGCCGCCGCCCACCATCGCTGAGGAGCAGGTGGATGGGGAGGGTGAGGTTTTAGCTCCACCTCCTGCCCCGCCCACAGTCCCTGCCCCTTGTTCACCTCGACCACCTGCCGCTATCTTTAAACCCCGAGAGCAGCTGATGCTTCGAGCTAACAGCCTGAAGAAAGCCATCAGACAAATCATAGAGCACACCGAGAAAGGTAGCATATTTTTCCTGGAATTTACATAAAAAATTCAATGAATACATATGCAATTGCAATTTAAAGTTGAGTGTCATCAGTATAGCAGTGAAAAGAAAAGCCATGATTCTGAATGACAGTTCCTAATGATATGTAGGTTGAGAACAGAAGAGCTCTGAGCACTGAGTCTTGAGGAACCCCAGTAGCAAGATGTTATGACTTATAAACCACACCCCTCCAAGACATCCTGAAAGACCAACTATATATATATATAACATATAGATATATTTAATTATTGCATGGGAAGATTTGTTCATGCATCACCAAGAATCTATACAACAATATAAGTGTGATTACTATTGTCAACCTCCCCTACTTCACATTATATTGAAAACATCTTTATGATCTCATCTTTCAGCGGTGGATGAACAGAACGCTCAGACGGAAGAGGGTTTGCCTTCACTAGCAGTGGAGGAAGAGGAGGACGACGATGGTTCAGAAACATTATCCCTGCGGTCGTCATACAGCAGCCGAGCGCGAGCCAGCAGACGAGGTGAGACCACTCGTTACAAAGACTCGTTAATCAAACACAGCGGCACTCGTTTACTCATTTTCTCTCTCTATCTCAGCATCTAAGACTCCATGTGAGAAGCTCATCAGTAAAGGAAGCCTGTCTATAGGCAGCTCCGCCTCACTACCTGCTCAGACAGGAAGTAAAGAGAACATGCCCATGCTGAACGCTAAGATCCTCTACCCAAGTAAGAGCGTCAGTCTGTATTTAAGTGGCTTGGGTGTTGTTCAGAAGCTGATGTTGTGTGTGTGTGTAGGTCTCAGAGCAGGTGTGTCTGGATCTTTTAGCGGTTCAGTGATTACCAGGCTGCTGGTCAACGCTGATCCGTTTAACTGTGATCCGGAGAACCTGTGAGTCCTTGTTTCTTTTTGTTATTATGTCAGCCAATCAAATTTAGGGCAAAAGCTGATGAAAGGTGCCTCTCTGTGTTTCAGGGACCTGTACACTGAGAAATGTGTGATGAATAATTATTTTGGAATCGGTCTGGATGCCAAAATCTCTCTAGATTTCAACAACAAACGTGACGAGCATCCAGAGAAGTGCAGGTACATAAACATTTCAAATATGTTATTGATGTTTTTTTAAAAGAACACACACACATATTAAGAGACAATCTATACAACTGCTAGATGAACAAAGTTAGTATATATACTATTAAGTTTTTTTTTTTTTCCCCCTTTCTTTAGGAGTCGCACTAAAAACATGATGTGGTATGGAGTGCTGGGAACCAAAGAACTTCTGCACAGAACATACAAGAACCTGGAACAGAGGGTTCTGCTGGAGGTCAGTCTTTGTGTGTGTGTGTGTGTGCGTGTGTACATGCTTTTAAGGTTAATCATAACTAACCCGTGTGCATGTGTGTTTGTAGTGTGACGGGAGGCCGATTCCTCTTCCCAGTCTGCAGGGAATCGCTGTGTTGAATATTCCCAGTTACGCAGGAGGAACCAACTTCTGGGGCGGAACTAAAGAGGATGATGTATGTTTGTGCAGTTACTTCCTGTGTGCTTAAGCGTGTGAAATATGGAAGCATGTGTTTGCAATGAAATGTGTGTTTGTTCGCAGACTTTCACAGCGCCGTCGTTTGATGATAAGATCCTGGAGGTGGTGGCTGTGTTCGGCAGCATGCAAATGGCTGTTTCTAGAGTTATTAATCTACAGCATCACCGTATCGCACAGGTACACACACACGCACGTTTATCTACGCTACCAGTAATATGTAGTAATACGCTACAAAATATTTGGAGTAATTGCTTATTAATATTTCTTTCTTTCAAAAAACATTGCACTTATCCCAGAATTTTAGACAAATAATATATAATATTGTATTTCGTTCAATTATATAATTTGTTATTGTATAACGTCTTTTACATAAAATTAACATAAATAAAAATTCTAAAATAAAATAATAAAACCTAAAACTATGAGACACTGCCATATTGTTTTCAACAAAATTTCTTAAGCAGCAAATCAGTATATTAGAATGTTTTCTGAAGGATCATGTGACACTGAAGACTGATGATGCTGACAATTCAGATCATCACGACAATTAATTACATTTTATCATATATTCACATAGAAAACAGTTATTTGATATTGTAATATTATTTCACAACTTTTACTGTATTTGTAAGAAAATAAATGCAGCCTTGGTAAGCAGAAGAGGCTTCTTTCAAAAATATGAATAAATCTTCATGGTAGTGTAGCATATCCCATAGACTTTGATTGTTAGAACTATACTGTAACCTGACCCCAGCAGAAAGCTTCCTGCATTATGCTGTTTATGACATCACCCAAAAGAAGTTTTGTCAGGTTTAATTCATTTCTGGGTACAAACTTGTCTCCAGAACATATTTAAGTAGGTAGAGAGACATGATGATTTAAACGTTTGTGTGTTTCTCCTCATCAGTGTCGAACAGTGAAGATCACTATTCTGGGAGATGAAGGCGTACCTGTGCAGGTAGACGGGGAGGCCTGGATACAACCGCCCGGATACATCCGGATCCTACACAAGAACCGCACACAGACCCTCACCAGAGACCGGGTGAATACCACACGCACTGCATTATGGGAACTCCAGAGGAGGCTCTCGGAGAAGTGAAACGCAGCTCATGTTCGGCTCTTTTACAGGCATTCGAGAACACTTTGAAGTCATGGGAGGACAAACAGAGAGGCGAGATTCCACGGCTGGTTTCCCAGCATGCATCACAGCCGGAGATCGTTTCTGAAGAGGAGACGGCTCAGATCAGCCTGTTCGGACAGGCAGCCGGTGCACTCATACACAGGTACAAAACAACAGCACAACTGTTTTCAGCATTGATAATAAGCAGAAATGTTTTTGAGCTGCAGATTAGCATGTTAGAATGAGTTCTGAAGGATCATGTGACACTGAAGCCTGGAGTAATGATGCTGAAAATTCAGCTGCGCATCACAGAAATGAATTATATTTTTAATATATATTCACAGAACACAGATAATTAAAATTGCAATAATATTTCACAATTTTGCAAATGCATTTAATCATTTAGCATACGCTTTTATCCAAAGGGACAAAGTAGAGACAATCAGATCAACGAGAGAGCAACAATATACAAGTCTCAGTTAGTCTAGCCCAATGCATATAGCAAGGATTCTTTTAAATCTCTAAATAAATTTGTCCAGAATGAATAGAATTGAGTAGAATAGAATAGGTAAGTGCTAGTATTAACTGGTCAGGTGATGGCGAAAAAAAAATAATACTGTTTTTACTTTATCAAATAAATGCAGCCTTCTACATATTCCACATTCATAGATTAAATGTGTGTGTGTGTGTTTAGTATCAGGGAAGTGGCACAGTCTCATCACACTATTGAGCAGGAATTGGCTCATGCGGTCAACGCCAGCTCTAAAGCCATGGATCTGGTGTACGCAAACTCTAAAAGCAGCGGGGTGAGTCAGCCGATGGATTATAATGTAACCAGACTCTGGTTTGGTTCCTCATGACCTCCTTGACATGTGTTATCTCTGTGTGTGTGTGTGTGTGTGTGTGTGTGTGTAGGGTTTGACCTGTAACGTGGTGATGGAGATGGTCAGTAACGTCAAAGCTCTGCACAGCGAGACTGAACTGCTGCTCGCGGGAAAGATGTGCCTGGTGAGTGAGTCAAACAGAGAAATGTGTGTTTACTGTATCGGAGATAATATTAGGAAGAAAAATGAATGTGAGAAGTCAAACAATATGGCAGCTGAATATGGAAAGAAAGTACCGCCTTTCAATTAAAACAGCCAGTTGCCTTTTTGATAGATTACTGTACTGTACTGTTTTACCAAATTTAGTAAAACATAAATAGAACAAAAATAGTCAAATCAATAAAAGTATTGTATTTGTGTGTAGTAACACAGAAAAGAATAATAAAATAATAAATTAATAAATAATGTTAAGTTAAACTGACAAATAATATAATAATATTATTATTATTATATACAATAAATATTAAACATAAAATTACTTTTAGTGTATATTAGTATATATCAATAATCTTAAAAAATGCAGTTCATTTGCAAAAACACAGACAATTTTTAGTATTTTCATTGTGCATTTCTATTAATCTCCATTAAACTGTATTTGTTGTTTTTTTAAGTATAATAACTAAATAAAGTACAGTAAACACAATGTAATAAAAAACATGATTTTTGATGTACTACTGTATGCAATAGCATGATGATGATTTTTTGAGTGGCATCCACTTATATTCCAGTTAATAAAAAAAAAAAGAAAATAAACGTAAACGCATGTAAAAAATAAATGTAAATAATAAAAGTAATTTTAAATAAATAAATAATCAGGGTTATTATTAAATAAAGCCATTTAAAAAATGAGAGATAAGAAAATTCCAAATAAACAAAATTACTAAAACTTTTATTAAAGTGAAAACAAGATATATATATATATATATCGGACCCAGCATGCTCTGATTACAGCTGTATCTGTGTCTGTGTCTCTGCAGCAGCTGGATCCTCCTCAGAGAGATCAGCTGGTCGGTGCATTGAGTTCAGTCGCTCAACAGTCTCGCAGACTCACTGACATCAGCTGGCTCAATCAGCTCATCGACCCGGCTGACGACGAGGTGCGTGACATCCAGCTGTTTTCAGGGTGTTTTTGTGCCTCTGCTCCAGTCTAAAGTATGTTTGTGCGCAGGGTCAGCTGTCTGATTTCTCCAAGCGCAGTCGTAGTGCTAAGTTCCGCCTCGTGCCCAAATTCAAGAAAGACAAGAACAACAAAAACAAGGAGACGTGCGCAGCCTTCAACATGCCAGGTATGACCTTTGACCTTTGACTTCTGACCTCGTCCAGTGACCATGCATGAGTGTAACACGTGTGTGTGTGTGTGTGTGTGTGTTGCGTGAGCAGTGAATACGTGGGGAGTGGATGAAGTGGCCATCTGGCTGGAGATGCTCTGTCTGGCTGAGTATAAGGAGATCTTCATCAGACATGACATCAGAGGACCAGAGCTCCTTCAGCTGGAGAGGAGAGACCTGAAGGTATTACCCCTCAAATATGATGAAAGATGCATTACTTGTGTTCTAATCCGGGTGTTTTCCAAGAGGGCTGCAAGGGGTTCTGGGGACAAAATGTGTAAATAATAAAGATATTTAGATTTATTTAATTATTTATTTTTATTTAGAAATAAATTTGGTTTAAAGGTGCCATAGAATGCATTGAGAGAATATTTTAAATAGTCTGATATGTACATAGAAGGTATGTAGCTTAGGTAAGGGGGAAAAATGCCCAGAAAGGGTTTTACAGGTCCATTTA
>JAUCMS010000038.1:17295827-17315129 GCA_032357445.1 Enteromius radiatus | reverse complement strand
CGGACATACTACTCGCCTCGCATACTGTTTTTCACGTGCTATATAGTAGGGAAGTAAGCGATTTCGGACGCAGCACATAACTTTTAAATAGACCAAATTCATTATTCATGAACTCATTCACCTTGAAGCTCCGCCCTCACCTACAGACTGCATTCTTCTCCTTCATTTAGAATATTAACATAGATCTAATTCATTATTCATGAAAGCATTTTAAAGCTCCGTCTCCAGTTAACTCTTAATCAAATTGTTTAAGTTCATTATTTAAAAGTCCATTCTCCGCCTTCACCTAAATTCTTAAATAAATCTAATTTATTATTCACATACTTAACATTCCTAAGCAAAAAAAATGTTTAAAACGCATCCAATTCACTGTTCATGTTCTTATCCACTCTAAAGCTCCACCCTCGCCTGCAGACCGCATTAATGGCCGTCACTTAAAATTCTTAACTTGATCCAAAGAATTAAGTCATTCACCATCAAGCTCTGCCCTCACCTACAGACTCCATTCTCCTCCTCCACTTAGAATGTTACCATATATATATATATATATATATATATAATTAATTATTCATCAATTTTGAGGCTCCGCCCCACCTGAAAAATCCATTCCCCTCAGAACCTTCACTTAAACTCTTGAATAGATATGTTTTATTATTCACATACTTCTTAAGTGTCACATTTTTGCCATCTTAAAACCTTTAAATAGATTCAGGAACTCATTTGGCCGAAGCTCCACCCTCACCTGCAGACTCCATTCTCTGCCTCCTCCAGTCCAAACTGAGCGTCGAATTCCAGCAGGATGCGCGTGTGGGGTGGCGAGAGCAGTTTCCATGACAACAGCAGGTTGCGGGGGTAAGAGCTGGGAAAGCGCGGGCTCTGGACATGACCTCCGCTCTTGACCATTATGACCTCTTCCTTCCGGTACAAGTCTGTGAGGCGATTGCTGTCTGTTACTGGTCACAACTCGGACAGGTTAGTGCGTTTACTCTTGAAGACAAACACACACACAGATATACACGTACAAAGGAATCTGTTTCATTTCAGTTCAGCCCAGTTCAATTCGGAAAACAGCATAAATTCGGCTCAAATTGAATTCTCTTCAGAAAAATTGATCAGTTTACTTCTAATTCTCAAGGAAACAAATGAAGAAAAGGGAATTCCTTTGCTGTGGACGTGAAGAGCTTTTACTTTACATTCACAGCAAATTAATTCCATTCAAAATGTTCTTTATTTAATGAACTTAATTCAGTTCTAGTTCTGTTTATGACCTAAACTCACTTCTGATTCTCTCCCCAAAAATAACACATATTCACTTCAGGAAAAGAACAAAAGTCCCTTTTGATTCTCTTCGGAAAAAGAGCTTAATTCCTTTTAAATTCTGTTCAGGAAGTGAAGCGAGTTTACACACATTCTTGTGGAAAGAAATCTGAACTGACTCCTGATTCTCTTTAGAAGAATAGAATTCATTTTTTAATCTCTTGGGAAAAACAACACAAAACATTTGATTGACTTTAGAACAGTAAACTGAATTAACATTGGATAATAAGAAACCCAAACTGATTCTCTTTAGAAGAAGAAAATTCATTTTTAGAATTTGAGCTTCATATCTGAACTGATTTGACTGAGATGGACCACAGAATCTCTGACAGAACACAAACACACACAAACATGAGCAGCTCGAGAGAAGACAGACAGGAAAATGGTGACGGGTCTATAGAAAAGGACAGACATGCTTTTAGCCCACAAAAGTAAAATATTAAAAATAGCAGATGTTATGCAACAGGAAAACAAAGATCATTCAATGTGACAGTTCATGAATCTTTTAATCAGACCAATGAGCATATCTGATCGCTGTAAAGAAAACTAAAGTGTTCATGGTTCACTAGACGAAAGTGAAGACACAGACGGTGACCTGATATGATGCCAAAATGATGTTTTTTTCACATTTTCAAAAGCTCCTTGACTCCACCACAGTGTACACACACACACACACACACACAGATTACTGATCCATGCATGCAGCAAACACTTGTGATTATGGCTATACTGCAGGAACAGGGCCACCATCCATCACCATGACAACTTGCTGACCAATGAGCTTTTAAATGAACTTAACACACAGGAATAAGGCCGCCACAGCTCACACACACACACACACACTACTCACTTATGTCACTTCTATAAGTGTGATACTGACAGACAGTCTAGAAGCTTTGACTTTAACAGCCTCATTTACACAATCTCACACACATCGTACTTCTTTAACACCAATTTGCTTCAACGTTCTAAGAACAAATACACACTGCACACAAATACACCCACTCATCACAAACACACACAGTTCTAAAAGCTCTTAAAGTTTGGTGTGTAAAAATATATGAGCTGTCTTCTGTTATTGTGAAGAGCTAAATACATCAGAGTTAAGTGTCCAAGACGTTAAAAAGTCTACTGAACACAGTACACACTTCTAAGACAAAAACTAAGAACCTCTTGAATGATTTAAAACGTGTTGCATGGCAAATAACAATAATCTGATAAAGATAAAAATACACAGCACACACTAATTAAGCAAAAGGTCAAAAAAGGTCAGCAAAAGTAAAAAAAATAAATGAAAACTGCATTGGCAACTAACTGAAATAAGTTTACAAATTCTAAACAACCAAGAATAAATTAACCAATTCAATTAAAAAATGAAATAAATTGATGAAGTGTTTTGAGCAGACATATTTCTCCATAGCTGAATAGCAGAGAAAAATTAAATATAGACATGCTTTCATGTGCGAGATCCTGAATAACGCCTGACTCTGTGTGTGTGTGTCTGTCTCACAATGAAGGTCATCCTGGTCAAGAACCGCCCACTTAAGACAGGAAGAGACCGTCTGATTGACATATAAAGCGATCGTTCACACTTCATTGTGTTTTAATGTGTGTTTATCAGAAATAGTTGAGACCACACTAACTTGCTGTACTTTGGATCAAATAAATGCAGGCTTGGTGAACAGAAGAGAGGTCTTTAAAAACACTAAAAGTCTTACTGTGCAAAACCTTTTGACTGGTAGTGTATATATAAAAATAAAACCTCAAACAATACTATGATAGCAACCATCAGTGGATGTAGGAAAAACATGAGAAACGGTTCCACGACTCAAATATAATCAGTCCTCAACAGACATCAACAAGAACTAAACCGTAAATCACACATTTGACCAGCTGATGAAAACACTAACTGTTCTTACATTTTTGTCTAGGTTTCTTTCTTAGGTAAAGTGTCTACTTTTAAGGTTTCAGATACGTTTTTGGAGAGAATTTGGTTGAAATAATGTCACACTGTTATTCAGTGTAATAATGTTTACGCCAAAATTTAAACAACATGCTAATTCTGACTTGAATAAGGAACAAGAATAAGGAACCAGTATTTGGGGTGAAATAAATAGATTTTTGTTGTAAATATGCCTAATATGCCCTATAAGTAAATAAATAAAAATAACAAAATATAAAAAAAGGAATAAATTATTTATAATATAGAAGTAATATACAATTATAAGATAAAAACGCAAATATGAAATAAAAAGGAAAAAACCAACAAACAGAGAAACCGTATTATTCATCTCTATTTCCTCTACAGATAAATTCATCTGAAGACATGAAGAGTTCAGAAAGCATGTGTTTTTATTGACAGCTAGAGGTTAGAGGTCAAACACGAGCATTAAACTTTATGATTCATCGGTGTTTGTGTGTGTGACCCCGCTGTCAGACAGCTTCAGCTGAACTTACAGAAGCATCGAGACACGACACACTCAAGACTCCCACCCCGAGGACGTGTGTGTGTGTGTGTGCGCGTCCATCTATTTGTAGTTTCTCTTACCTTGCGTGCTGCTCTGCGCTCGAGTGAGAGATCACGCTGAAACTGTTACACAGTTGGAACCCAAAGCACAATCTATTTCTGGACATCTAGAGCAACACAAAACACGTCGTATCAGCACGCTCGCCTCCGTTTATTAGCGCGCTAACATTCTACTGGAACTTCTTGTATCCATAGCAACCAAATGTTACATCAGTATTTATTGTGAAGAAGTTGAATGACATCAATGCCATGCCTACATTACCAGCCAATTCTGTTTAAATATTATTATTTTGATATATTTCATGACTTATACATAAAAAAATCCTATTAATGCTGCATAAATAAAATGAATGAAAGGATGTTTTGTGTAAAATAAAGATTTTACATATTAAAAATAAACTAAAAGGAAAAAAATTCCTATTGACTCATTATTTTAAAATGATGTATCAGAATTATTTTAACTGTAAAAAAAATAAAAAAATAAATAAAATAATGAGAATAAATAAAAATATATAGCTACACAAAATTACTCTTCTGCAAAGAAAGTGAGGCCTATTTAGTTATTTATTTATTTATTATGAATTATAGAAGAGAATTATTGATTTAACCAAACCATATGCATTTTTCATATATGCATGTTTAATTTCATAATACATAATTATTTCCATTTTTCTGCTGTTCAGAAGTCTGATTACTTTTTTTAAATAACCTATTTAAATGTATTGAGTTTGTCACTGGAATAATACTGTACTGTTTGAGCCACTGTAACTTCAAATAAACAATATGATCTTATTGATTGACTTTGAATCCCTTTGCAAACACAAACCGCCGTGTTCCTGGGGGACGAGTTTAAGCGGCTGTTTATATTCCTTACAAGGCGTTGATGCTGAACAGTACAGATATATTACTGCAAAAATAAAAACTCACAGGAAACAAGCCTCCAGTGCACAGAACATGTTCAACACAGATAATGAAGTGTTTCTGCGTGCTTTTCATTATTTCTATATCCCTGATCAGATCACATCTCACATACACACACACACGCATCACTCCGGAAAAAGTAAATCAATTAGTGCTCAACTGCAGCGTCCTGAAAGCCAAGCCTTCAACACTTCAGCCAGCTCTTATTAACACACGCTGGATACTGAGTTCTGCTCCAGTCCTTCAGTTTTACTCACATAGCATTTAAAGCAAACAGTGTTTGCTAGCTGAGCAACTGCCAATGCAATGAACACTAATGTTAACAGACAGGTTTCTCCTTGCTAACCGCACATGGTAGAACAGTTTTCCCCCCTCAAATTCTGTTTTCTGCTGTAATTGTTTTCATTTAAACAGATTTTCTTAATGTACTGTACTGTATATGAACACAAACTGTATTTTTTTATTTCTATGAATTGATAAAAGTTTAATAATTTAATACATTTAATACAGTTGTAACATTATTATACAATTGTTTTTATAAATTATTGACATTTTAAAAATTAAATTTCTAGATTCTCTTTAATATTTTATAATTTTATTTCACAAAATTGAAATTAAATTGAATTTAAAAAATGAATCAATTTATTACTTTTATTGTTTTATTTTTTATTATTGCCAATTTATTATTATTAATGTATTCATATTTAATGTAATGCACTTAATTGTTCTATAAATAAATAAACAAACTTTACCAATGTTAATAATTGTTGTTTATAGGATTATATATTTATGCACAGTATTTTGTTTTTCAGATTCAATGTTTTATGGTGCAAAACTAATTTATCTGTAAAACAAACAAAAACACATTGGTAAAAGTTAATTAATAATTTAAGGATTTTAACAATATGGCCTCATGAAACGGCCTCATGAAATCTGTCTAATGTTCTTACAAATTCTTTTGAATTCTTTTGGCTTTTTAAACTTATTTATCCTGGCTTTTAAAATGCAACCTTAAAATTAAATCTTCACAACACCACATTATACTTTTGTCAGATACAGTGCTGAAGCACACAGCTGGTGATATACAGGAAAAATAGGAATTTGCAAAACATTGAAATAAAAATAAAAGGCAATCAGTGCTTAGAGTATTCAATCTATTTTTCTCTAATTAACTTATGTCCTTTCTACAACATTGGTTGCATGCTGTAAAATGACAGACTTAAAGGGACGTGTGTCATCATACAGACATGCAGCTCACAGATATCTGACTTCATGAAGGAAACACTGAGCTAATGGAGGTGAAACATGCCCACCCTGAGACACACAAGATCAAACGACTTGATCACACGGATCTGTAACTAAGGGCTCTGTCATTTTGTCTGTCAAGGACAGGTTTATAGCTACTTTTACAGTCATGGATTCTTCCATCACACACACACACACACACACACACACAGAATATAACTGGAGCCTGATGTGTTTTCTGTTTGAAACAATGAAAGAATGTGCACAAGCAGACAGCTGTGTGTGAGACACAGACAGAAATATGCTGAGTAAAGACGCATCCTCCTGTCTGCGTGTAAAACTGACAGAAAACAGGCTGCACACACGACTAAACAGAAACACCTTCAAACAGACTTTTTTTGTTTATATACACATACAAAATCAGACCAACAGCTAAACACACACACACACGGGAACAATAATTCCTTTCACAATTGAAAAAGTGTGTGTGTGTGTGTGTGTAGGGGGGGAATCCCATACCAGATTCCTCATCACTGATGGCTGGGTGTGAACCGGGACACCCTGTGACTCACTGCCCTAAAATAACTATATTTCAGCTATTTTACCACACACACTCACACGGTCCACAGCTCAATAGACCTGTGCAATGGTAGCTGACACATCAGATGGTTTCAATTCTTTCAAGTACAACCATTTCAACATAATTTCCTATGCATGTACTTTAAAGGTAAAAATGTCAAAAACAAAAGTATTCAAATTTGAACTAAAACTAACATGAAAACAGAAAAACTCAATGGTAAAATAACCTGATTGCATGCTATTTTTATGGTCTCATTATTAATTGAGAGCACAGTTACTAAAACGGTTAGAAAAAAACTAAAAAAGAAAAATTGTGACTGGATTGTTATAAATTTTGTGTTACAAAAAAAAAATAAATAAATAATTGATGGTTCATTTAAATAGTCTTGCAGTGCAACAAGTGAATTGTTAAAAAGCAAAAACTACAAATTATGAACTGCAAGACTATTTAAAATGGACCATAAATTATTCAATTTAGGCCTAGATCCAAAATAAATGGAAAACTCAAAATAATCAATGTTACTAGTCAACAGCAATACTGCAGTGAATGTAATGTACAGATAAATGTTCAGTGAAAATTATTTAAAAAATCATTACAGGTGTAACTAACACACACACACACACAGATGACATCAAAGCCCTCTCGCCCCAAAAATCAAGCTTTTCACCAAATCAAATCTAAATAAGCAATGTTTACACTGCATTCCAGCTGTTTTCACATTCTCTGGGAATGGAACGCATGGCCTTGTGTTGCTAGCATCAGGAGTACAGGAACAGGTTAAAGATCCTCATACCACAGAAACTCGGTTTCGGAGTTGCGGAGAAGAAGAGTGCTGTTGCAATCAGGCATGTGACACGAGCAGAGAAGATCAGAGAGCTGCAGACCTGTCATAACACGCTTCAGCTGATCACAACATCAACCCAAACCAAGGAACATTCATGCCCGTTCACATCCCTGGTGACCACAGAAAGCTTCTGCAGCACTTCCAAGTGTCTGAATGTCATTGGTGAGATCACTAAATATCAAAGCAAGAGTTCTGAGCTCAACTAATGGCACTTGTCTGAAGCATTTGGCAATGAATTTTAAGTAACTGCTGTCAAAGTATTTCAGCAGACGCTAGAAAACGTCTAAATGTCATTGAATTATAGATAATAAAATAGAAGTGAGATTTATTGTAAACACAGAGAGCACAAAGCAGTTTTTTTCAGTCAGCAAACAGTTTTGCATTGTTTGAAATGTAAAATAATATTTCTGCTGAATGCAATGAATACAAAAAGCCACTTTGTGCTTGCTTGTGGTTTAACAGCTAACAACTTCCTTTATATTCTGTTACAGTTGGACAAATATTAATATACTGTTTGTTTAAAATGAGATGTTCTTTAATGATGTCCTCAGAAAATCATCTGTACCTTTAATCATGGAATGTTTTTTCCAAGTTCAATGTTTGTTTAACGTTTGTCAAATGTTACTAATTGTTTCTGAACGTTCAAAGAACATTCACAAGTAACATTCCCATAATTCTGTCAAAATGATACAATGGAACGTTCCCTGGAATGTTTTAAAATCGTTTTAAAACACGTTTAAAAAACAATATTTAAAATATATTCATGGAATGTTTTTTTTTTCTGAAGCATTTTAGTTGAACATTTCTCTAACATCCTTTAAATGTTGCTACATGTTACTTTTGAATGTTCAGTTAACATTCTAAAACATTCCCATGTTTGCAAAATGAAATGTTCACTTTAATTAAACTTCACATTAATCAGAAAAGATTTTTAAAACAACACTCACAGAATATTGTCCATAAACATTTTAACTGAAAGTTCTTTAAATGTTGTTACAAAACGTTCAGAGAACATTTAAAAGCAACATTCTTATAATGTTTTGCATGATGATAAAATAGAATGTTCCCTTGACATTCTGACAACCAAGAAAAGTGTTTTTTTATCCCTAAAAACTATACTTTATGGATTTTCTTCTTTTCTTTTATTCAACGGTTATCTAACATTCCTTAAAATGTCCAGAGAACATTCAAAAGTAACATTCCCATGATGTAAGCAAATTTTGACTTTTGCATAACAATCAATCACAAAGATTTCTAACATTACTTTTTTTTTTTTAGAGAACATCCAAGAAGTGTTCATAACGCAAAGGTAATTTTAGCAAAACTATTGTTAGCATGGTACTAGAAGATGTTGATAGTTAATGTGATGAACTACTACACCTGCTATAGAACACCTGCGTGAACTTGAGACTTCATACACGCACTGAAAACTTGCTTAAATATGACAGCGAGACGGATGTAAAGGAAGCATTTGAGCGCAGATGACACATTTCGAAGTGCCCTAAATGACTTTTGGGGTCACCGTATTCTCCAAACTCACCATTGCTGCGTGCGTTGGAAGCCCTCAGCGCTTTGGAGGACATCACCTGGGCCTGCGTGGCGTAATTCTCACCGTGCAGCGCCGCGATGAGGGAGCACACGAGCAGCCACATTATCTGGAACCGAACCGTCCGCTGAAGCGTGATCCACAAGCGCGGCATGGACCCGGAGCTTCCACCGCAGCGCCGCGCGTCCTCAGATGCGGAGAACAGGTTCATATAGGCTAATGCAAGCCAAGGAATCCGAAACCTCCGACTTTATCTGCTTCTGTCCCGTTTGACCCCGAGCTTATAATTCCACCAGAATACTTTCCATTCCTTGAACATTTACGGAAACCCGAGGACGCGAGAAAAGTGTCCTGGCAACAATAACGCCAATGGATTCCCAGAGTTCACACATCAAACTCCTTCTGAAAGATCGAGTTGCCGAGCTGCTGAGAGATGGAAGGAGAAAGAGAGGAAGCCCAGGAGGGCTGGACCCCCTTCATCCAGTCAGGACGAGGAAATAACGCCCGCGGGGCGCGTTTTACTGTGTGTTTGCGGGAATACTTTCCCTCGGTGCGTAACGCTGCCGCTCTTTTCCTGTTTGTTTCGCCGCGAGGAAAGTTTTGAATTTCCCTGAGGAGAAACAACAAACACGAATGCGTTACGCGAGGGATTCAAGCATTCAACCAACTGCAGGCCATGAGCGTCCAAACTGTCTCAGCGAGTTATAAGAGTATTTATTATTATTATTGGCAGGAATAGAATTTAATAAGTGCTTGAGGAATAGTGTCTCATGAACAATTGCACCTTTTTCTCAAAACGGAAGTAAGCATATGGGTAAAGCTTCCGGTTCGTTAGGTAAATAACGAGAAGAATAACAACCTGCAGTAAACGGTAGAACTGTTTGCACTATGAACCAGGATGTTCATAATTAAGATAAAGATAAGATTCTTATCTTAAGATTAAGATATATCAAGCTGCAAAACGATCTGTTTCATACAGCTAGAAATACCTGGATGACACCGGAAGCTAGACCCATAGAATTTACAAATTGCGGCGCCCATTTTTACGTCAGGAAGAGGACATTTCCGCTCTGTGTTTCCCTGCGTCCCAATGTGCATATTATCCACCTTATCTGCCCTAAACAGTATTGAAAATGACTACTATCACATAGAATTTATTGTGAATAGTATGCGCATTGGGACGCAGCAGAGCTAGACTATGATATAACTCACTACATGCTGGCCGCTATAAAAAAAAAAAAACTATGACCTAATTGCGTCTAATTATCAGCTACAGGTACAAATTAATTGTAATATTTAAAAAATATTTATTAAAAAGGAAAAACATGAATCAACATGTTCGCCTGCAATATTCTTTGACTATATTTATTTAAAAATACATATATTTAAATATTATCTCGGAACGTGCACTTGTATAGTTTGAATGCAATATTCGTTTTAAAATATTTATATATAAAAAAATTATGATGTCAGAATTGGCTATTGGCCTGCAATTTTCTGTTCAGTTTTAAAGCAATAGTTTTTTATGTGGGGAAAAAAGAACAAATATCTCAAATAGATAAGGATAGAGTAGTTGGCATTTTGAATTCTATGTAAAATTGTATGATGTTCAATTTATAGTATTGCTCATTTGTTACTGAAAATGGAGGGTCAAGTTTTGAGTGCAGTGCATTGTGGGATAGTATATTTATATATATTGCTAATTTTCTTATTTGGGTTCTTGCAATTTCTGAATTTGTAAAAAAAAAAAAAGTAGTTTCAAATGTGCACTTAAACATCGCATATTGTATACTCAACAAAACAAACAATTAAAATGCCAGTAACTTACAGTTGATTCACAAAATGTATTGCTTTGGTCATGTAAAAGTTCCCTTAAAGCATAAATCTCATGCAATTTAAACTTATTTTACTAAATGGCAGCATTGACAATTTGATTAGTGACTAAGTTCATAAAGTGTTGATGTGTAAACATTTAATCTAACTGCAGATTTCAGGTGCGCAGAAGAGATGAAATCATCCATAACACTGAGGGTAATCAGGCTTGGCTGTATGTGGCAGGTTTGTGCCAAGTTTGGGGAAAACCCCACTGAATTCAGGTCTAGGCCTGAGTGAGAGGTGAGAGTAATAAAGCTGGTGTGATCCAGACTGTGCCTGCTTTCCCAGCCCAGTCCGGTTCTGAGCTCAGGGTGTGTCATGATTTACCTCCTGAGGGACGCTGTGTGTGTGTGTGTGTGTGTGTGTGTGTATGAGGTGTTGTGTGTAACCAGGACCAGTGTACTGTACGTAGTGTTGACACAGAAACTCTAGCGTACATCCTAATGTTTATCTTCATGTCTTTGTATTTCTCTCTCTCTCACACACACACATTTTTTTTTCTAGTTTATCTAAATGTGTTTGTACAGGAAACAGCTTGTTTATATTCTCCCTTTGCGCTAAACACATGTTTGCACGGCTGTACTAATGGACAGCAAATCATGTGACTGTTTTATCTAAGCACGTGTAATTTTTAATGGTGTTTATTCATACTTACAGTTCCAACACTAAGTATTAAACGTCCCACAGTGTTTCTGCTTCAGACATGAATAATTCCTTAAATCTGTCTCTTTTAAGCTTAGCAACCACTGAGAACATCCTAGCAACCATTTTAGTAACCGGATAGCAACACCTTAGCAACATCCTAGCAACCATTAAGTGAAGCACTCAAAACTGACACACTTAAAAATGAACTTAAACCACTGAGAACACCCTAGCAACTGAACATTTTAGTAACTACATAGCACACCCTAGCAACATCTTGACAACCATTAACAATACTCTATCATCCAGAACATTTTAATAAGCACACAGCAACATCATGGCAACACCCTGGCAACCATTACACAGTGCCCTAGCAATTTTAGTACCCACATACCAATGCATCCGAGAACACCTTAGCAATAGACTAGCAACCAGAACATTTAGTAACCACATAGTAATGCACTTAGGATAGCCTTAGAAACATCATAGTAACACCATGGCAACCACTAAGCAATGCACTGAAAATCACTCAGAATGACTTAGAAAAAGAACATTTTAGTAATTGCATAGCAACACCCCAGCAGCTATTAAGCAATGCACCTTAGAACACCTTAGAAACCAGAATATTTTACGGCATAGCAATGCCATACCCTAACCCTAACCTTAGCAACACCCTAGCAACTAGAACTTTTAATAAGAACATTGTAATGCACCCAAGAAACATCATAGCAACACCCTGGCAACCACTAAGCAATGCACTGAAAGCCCCTCAGAATGACCTAGAAACCAGAACATTTTAGTAACTACATAGCAACAGCCTAGAAACCATTACCAACGCACTGAAAACCACCCTAGCAAGCAGTACATTTAGTAATCACATAGCAATGCGCTTAAAAACAAACAAGCATAATCATAGCAATGCCCTGGCAACCCTTAAGCCTTCCACTAGCAATGCCCTAGCAACCACCTTGCAACACCATAGGAGCCAATTAGAACAACAATGTAACATGCAAGCTGTAATAACATTCAAAATTGCATAGCAACCCCCTAGCAACCATTATGGTGGTGAGCAGTGTTGGGGGTAACGCATTACCAGTAACGCGGGTTATGTAATAATATTACTTTTTCCAGGTAACTAGTATAGTAACACATTACTTTTTAATTTTAGAGTAATATAACTGAGTTACTTCTTCAAAAAACCAATGTCTTTGCTGCTGACCTTTGATGAACCAGTTCAACCGTACAAGCAAAAAATGAACTATTGTGCTTTATTGTTTTTTCTTTGTTTGTTCTTAACTCAAAAGTAACGTAATGCATTACTTTTCATAAAAAGTAACACAATATTGTAATGCATTACTTTTAAAAGTAACTTCCCCAACACTGGTGGTGAGACATGCATGCTTAATGTTTTTAAAAATGTGTTCATAACATAAAAAGGTTTGAAATGTAGTTATCATCTAGCTTTCTCTCTACTGTCCTGAAAGAGTTAACGCTCAGACGGTCTGGAATGATTCCTGGATTCCCGCAGCATTCCGCCCCATTCCACGGGATTCCTCAGTGGCAACATCATAATCAAAGACGGAGGATGACAAAGAGTGTGGCATTGAACAACTGCAAACTCCTAATTATTCACAAAGTCACAGACAAGAGCAACACACACCAGCTTTACATGGGAAAATATACTTAACTGTCACAAAATAATAGTACAATGCAATAAATATGAATGTAGGCATCTTTTGTAGTATTTAACATATAAATGGTTATTTTTTTATTTTGGTTTAGAGGCAGCATATGTTTTTATGGCCTTGTGGAGTGAATCTTGTGCATCCAGCCATGAAAGAACATGCAGCAGGGGAAGGTTTTATGGCAGAAGTCACATGATCAGTCAGATCTGTATTTATATCATGGGTTAAAGATGATATCATCAGTCACATGCTCAGACTGATTTGACCACTTGCTGACTTGGAAAGTAATTTTAAAAATGTAGTACATATTAAATAGAACAGTTAAGTATAAAGTATGAGATTACACTATCAAATAAATAATGTAAAAATAATTTAGAATTATTCAGAAATCAAGTAATTAATAAATATGGGATTATATTATAGAAATAATAAAAAGTGTGTTTGTGTGTATTAATAATTACATTCAGAGATTATGAAATGTGAAATAGAATTAATTAATTAATGTACAAATATATGAACAGTATTAGAAATGGGAGATTATAGTATAAAAAATCATATAAAAATAAATGATGAAATATGTGATTCTATTCTAAACAAATAATTCAAAATACAGTAGTAATTACTTGCAAATCAAATAATTATGAACTAGATTATACAGTTAATTAGTATATTAATAGCATATTATAATATTATACTGTATATTATTAATTATATAATATTATATTAATTATTATTGTAATTATTGTATTGTATAACATGTATTATAAAAGGGTATAGAATTTAGTAAATACATGTACCTACCAATATCTAGCGACTATTACATTGTTTCTCTCAATAATTTCATTAAATTTTAAAATTTTTAGTTTTTGTTTTTTATGGCCCTATCCATTCCTAAATCAAATATACTGCACATATTTGGTATTATTAAATAGATATATAATTTCACGGAAATCATCATTTGTAAATTAGGTTATAAATAAAATGTTAAGTATTATTTAAAAAAAATAAATAATACATACTTGCAAATAAGATAATAATGTATGACAATTTTGAAATATGAAATTCTAAATAAAAAAAGAAGCAAAATATATATGAAACAAGAACATTATATTAAAAACGATATAGAATATATTTATAATTACATGCAAAACAAGAAATTCTGAATATAAAATATGACATAAAAATTGGTTATCAAGAATTTTGAAAATTAAGAAATGTAAGATTATTTTATAAAATCAATATAATGAATTGTTATGAACGATAGTCTTTCAAAGTGATAAAGAGTCTCGGTTGTGATGGGTAGCCTATGTATCATCATTCATTAGCTGTTGCAGTTTGCATCTGTAGATGGTTTGTGCGGGGATAAAAGCGTATTATTCTCCTCAACAAGCTGACCAGCCTAGATTCTTATTCTCTCCAACTGACCACTCACTGACATACAACTGGACTTCAGAAGCATCTTCTGACAAGCAGCTGAGGGCAGACGATGAGCAAAGACGGCAGCGTGCAGCCCTGTGATGCTAACACACATCACCTGAACAACAACATCTGGATTAATGACAGACACTTGAAGGAAACTCTATCGCCCCCTTGAGTCCTGAGGTGTATTAGCCCCACAGAATGCATGCAGTCTGCATCTCTCTGGCCTGACCTTTTACTGCACGGTAGGCAATGTAAACACAACTTAAATATATCGCATACAGACCCAAGCGTGGAGCTATTTTTACTCCCTATCTTCCCATCAGGATCGTTTTCTCTGCGTGATTTATGATCGGCCAGAGGTGGGGTGTCATATTAATGTGAGGTCTGATAACTAAGCCCACCCGCAGCACACAGGATAAATACAGTCCTTTACCGCAGCGCTGGGGCGGTAATTCTGTCCCGCGTTTATAGAGTTGCATCTCCTGCTAGATAAATCTGACAAACGGCGGGAAGGTGAGAACTCGGACCTCATCTGAAGGCATCAGACATGTGTGTGTTATTGATCGAAACCATTGAGTGGATGTCTATGGTTTATGACGTCCTGATGGGCGATAAATACGTGTCAGTGAGTGTGTTTTGAATTTCCCTCAACATTAAGCAAACTCGATTAGATTAACGTGAATAGAAAGTATCTGGGCTCGCTGTGTGTCTGTGTGTGTGTGTGTGTGTGTGTGTGTGTGAGAGAGAGTGTGGTTATCACATTAGCTTTATTCAATCAGATCTCACCTGTGTTCCTGCCAGATGGCGGGAAAAATGCTGACTAGGTTCCTTAAACACACACACACACACAGTCTTCCGTCACTCTGCAGTCTTAATTAGATAATTCATCAGTCCATCATTTAAACTGGCTCATAATTAACTAAATCTTTATGACTGGACACAATGCAATTGGCTAAAACTCTCAATTAGCATAATCTTCAGACAGGACTTTAGTTAAAGAGGCAGCTTAGGTATTGTGTGTGTGTGTGTGTGTTGGTGCAGTGACCTTGAAGGTCCGTTTCTGTTCTTCTTCCTTCTCTATCCATTACACACACAAAGCTAGTGTGCTGCCTACCTAGGCTGTGTTTTTAAGGCTTAGATGCAATTAAGATGCAAAGGCTGTTCAAAAGGTAGACGATGACGTCATGCATGCATGCATTCTAAGATGCATTCTTATCACTGCATTTTAAAGCAACATCTTATTTATCTCGTGCAAAACGCAATCCCAGAATGCACTGAGTTGGTATAAGATCACATAAAAGAAGGAATTAAACGTAATCAGCAAAGATGCATTAAATGTCACAGTAAAGGCATTAATGATGTTACAAAAGACTTCTATTTCAAATAAATGCTGTTATTTTAAACTTTATATTCATCCGAATATCTGAAAAACTAAATGTGTCACAGTTTTCACAAAAGCAACTGTTAAACATTGATAATAATCAGAAATGTCTATTCAACAACAAATCAGCATATGAAGACTGGAGTAATGAGGCTGGAAATTCAGCTGTGCATCACAGAAATAAAATTCATTTTACAATATATTCACATACAAAACAGATATTTTAATTTGCAAAAAGATTTCAGTGTTTTACTGTATTTGTAATTAAATAAATGAGCATACTAGTGAGAAACTTCTTTTGAAGACTTTATTTTGCATGGTATCTTAATTAATTAAATTAAAATGAGCCTATATGACAATGTTAAAAGCATAAGAAAATAAATAAATGTAAAGAAAAAAGATTTAAAATATTGATTCAAATACAACATTATATAATACTACAATAACACTGATACAATGACAGCAACAGCAATATAAAAACATCAGTGCTTAATAAAATAATAATGTCCAATGTAATTCATTCAGCATTGAAACATTTCTATATATAAACATTTCAAATTAAATTAAAAATAGATGTTTTTGTTGTTTGTTTTGCATTTGTGCATGTGGTGTATTTTTATGATTATTGGAGCTCCACATTCACTGGTAGCGTAGAAGTTCCAGCACACAAATCACAACTCATCATCAGTCAAATGCCCGACGCCTGCTGAATATCAACCAGAACAACCCCCCATACATCATTTTCATCATTTTCAAAGCAATGTTTCAGGTTCAACACAAGTTAAGAAAACAAACAGAAGATCTTTACAGGAAGAGGAACTTAACAAAAGCATTTGACAGAAACCAACAGCATTTCTCTTCATCCTTCAGTGTTTTCGAGCAGCACCTCTGAGTGTGTGTTAATGCATCTGGTTTTGTCTCATAGTGATGTGGAATAGATTATGATGTATGAAGTTCTTAGTATTAATAATTAATTAAATTTTACTCTGTACCAAGCAACAACCCTTCACTGTGACATACTGGTTTTCTAAAATGCAAGTGTTTTTATCCCTAATTAAAACTGCAGCTATGAAAATTTTTTAATAAAATTAAATAAACATTTTAGATAAAAAAAAATAAATGAAATCAGAAATTGTTGCTTAACTGAAATAATTTTATGTTTAAAAACTAAAATTACACACTGGAAACTAAAATAAAAATTCATTTTAGAAACGTAGAAATATTTATTTTAAATACTATTGCACAAAATGACTAAAAGTAAATTAGAATAATAATAATAAAAAAAACTAAATTAAAATAAATCTTAATAAACTTAAAAATAAAATAAATGATTACAATGAAAATGTAAAAAAACACTAAAATAACAAGAAACATATTCTAAAATGCTAAATATTAATATAGTGTTGTTTGGATGATAATAAAAATACACCTGCAACCGCTTTATTGTTATTTAACCACATCTAGACTAATACATTATCTGGTAAAATAATTGTTTCTAGGGGTTTTTAAAATGACAAAAAAAATGCATCTACTAAAATGATGGATTATTCATTTTTTAATACATTATATATCATGTTTTACTGTGATTTACCACCTTCAAAGCAATTTTACTCCCTCAAAGCTGTGGTAAAATGCCTGTAATGTATGGTTCGAAATGAGACTTTCCAGCTGAAACTTTCCAAGATATAAATCTCCATCAACAAATGTTTAGAAATTGGGCTAATTGTGCCTGCGGTGAGATGCTGGGCAGCTGAGGAGGAAGGAGTGACAGGGAACCTCTCCTGAAGCGCTCTGATCTGTGCTCTGTTTGTGCTCATGTCTGTCTCGTCTCATCTTCTGTTGCGCAGAAGAATCAATGGATGGATAATCTTTATCGCACAAACTTCGCAGAGATGACAGAACAAAACGGAGGCACAATGCGCTCGCTCTCAGTCTCTTATCTACTTCAGTTAATTAAAGCGGCGCGTGTAACGAGTTTATGTGCTTCACTCTAACTGAATTAAGCAGACAGATAAGAGTCCCACTGAATGCAGACGGAGTCTCTGCGCTCAGACCAACACGCACACACACACTGCGCTACAATAGGACACACATCAGTGTGTGTGTGTGTGTGTGTGTGTGAGAGAGAGAGATCTGTTCTTTATTCAGAGAGCGTCCTACTGCAGAAAGCCTGGAAATGCCCCGCCTCCCTCTCTCTTTCTCCTTCTCTCTCTCTTTCTATGGATAGAGGGAAGAAGAGAGAGAAAAGAAGTTGCGTTCAGATTCACAGGGTCCCTACAGAGCGTTCACCGCTCTCTACACACTCAGAGATCTGGAGGAGTTCACTCAACAAAATACTCTCAACGTTATCAAACACACACAGAGCTCAGCGCTTCAGATCTATAGATATCATAAATACATGCACACACACACATAAAAAAAGAAAGAAATACATTTAAACAATAGAATATAAATAATATATAATAAATAATATTTAAATGTCTATAAAAAACATAAATTATAAAAAAATGTACATTTAAATATATAATAATCACAATATATTTACACAATATCTACATATGTATATACTGTTAAAATATTATTTAATGTTTCATGGCATCATATATATATATATATATATATATATGTTAGAGCTGTAAAATTATTATCCAAAATAAAAGTTTTTCTTTACATAATACTTTGTATATTTTTTGTGTATATATAAATACACACACACACACACACGTCCAGTATACATTTACAGGTACTGTATATACATTTATATTCTTATATTTTATATTAGAAATATATTTTATATATTAACAGAACATATTTTTCTTAAATATATACATTTGTGTGTTTGTATTTATATATACATACTTAATATACACAGTATACACATATATTGTTTTATTATTTTGGATGCAATTAATCATGATTAATCATTTCATGGCACTAATATATATATATATATATATATATATATATTCTGTATATATAGTCTGATAAAAAAAAATGCTCATTTTAGAAAAAAAAATTAAACCTGGATTCTTTATTTATATATTTATTAATTCATTTATATTTTCTATTTATTAATACTTTTTCTTTTATGGTTCCTGCATTCAAAAGGATGATACAGTATCCTCTTGCTAGGTTGTTGTTGTAAATAATCATTATTTAATGACCTAAATGAAATAAAGCTAAAATAAGTACTTATTCTTATGTACTGCCATTTGGACTGAGAGTGAAAGAACAAAAGACATTGAGACAGAATGATAGAACACTAGAATGATAAAACACTAGAATGATAGAACACTAGAATGGTAGAACACTAGAAT
>JAUCMS010000038.1:17234275-17289648 GCA_032357445.1 Enteromius radiatus | reverse complement strand
GCCTTTGCAGGTTATACAGCTCTTAACATTTATTTTAATCTAGGACTAGTCTTAATCCCTGTACGGGAAACTGGCCCTTTGTGTTTTAATGTAGGTTTAAAGTATTAAAAGCGTAGTTTGTACATTAGTCAATTATTTTCGTTAGAGATTCAACCCCTTCACGGTCACTCACAGCTGTTTGTGCATGAGCCGCACGCGCCCCTCAATGAAACTGATTAATCAAGCATGATAGCTTTAATCCATTGCATCTCTTATCGATCATCGATTAAACGTTGCCATCTCTAGTCCAGATAATAATTTCTGATAGTAATAAACCACAAGTGTGGTCTTGCTGGAAAGTTGGCAACCTAATTTACTCATAAGTGCCAGGAAGGCAAAGATTATGTGACATCGCATACTGTCTCTTGCCCAGTTCTGTCCAGAAAAGGAGAGGTCAGACACATTGTGCTAATTGATACTAAACGAGTGCTAATAGAGCCCACACAATATAATTCATCTGCAAGTATGACCAAAGACAGGTTATGAACCTGTTATGATCTGTAACTTCATTCACGGTTCTGGGAGAAGATATATTTGCTAGATATATAATGATCAATACTGAACAAAAATCACTTCCTTTTGATGTTAGCATTTGTTTATATGACCAAGCAAAACTAAAAAAAACAAACGCATATCAGTAGATTTATATTTTAAAAAAGCAAATTATTATTTAGTGATTTAATTAGATAAGCACAAATGAATATGCCACTTACCAGGGTTCGCCGTCGACTAGAATAAACTTAAAAGGTTTTTTGAGTGACGGAAGCATACAGTGAGTAAGAAACACATTTGATTGCCATAAATATGTTCTAGATCACTTCGGCCTATTATACTGATTAATACTGATACGGCTGATTTGTGCCTTCTTCCAGTTGATCAGTTGCAAACCTATTCAAAATAGTTTTTTTGTCGAGCGTGTGGAGGATTAATTCTCCGGACAGATGGGATAGAAGCAGGGAACCCCGGTAGCCGACGCGACACACAGAGAAAGTATCAGAATGATAAGCAGCGAGCAACGCTACAGCTGACTGCAGCAAGAGCCGAGCTCATGGGGAAAGTGAACTCAGTAGGTGTCTTGTCAGCCGACGGGGCCGGAACAGGTAGATAATAATTGGCAGAGAGTGGGAGAGGGAAATATACGGCTACGTATGTGAAGTTGGCTGCAGCCCAATGACAGATGCAACAGATAGGTCAAGATAGGTCACGGATGGAAGGGAGGCGGTGGCTGTGTCCAAACTGGAAGAATGAAGCGCTGCAGGTTAGAGAGCAAATCTCTGAATTGGAAGAGGACATAAAGAGTAAAGGAATAAATAGGTACTGTAGCAGATGGAGGATAAATGAGATGCATCATAAAGACAGTATGTTAGGAGATAAATGAAGGCTTAATGATTCAGTTGTGGGGTTATTGCACTAAATGAACGCCGGGGAGATTTGCTGACGCGCAGGAATTGGGTAAAACTGCTTTCTAATAGTATAAAATGAATTTTGAGCACTGAACTGATTTGGTTGGCTCTCTTTGCTTTTACAAAGCTCAGCAGAAGGTAGTGTAGTGAGGATTTTCAGAGGTTAAACCGAAGGCAGAAGGTTTCGCCTTAAGATGCACAGTTTTTATGAATTTGTTAGTCATTTGGAAACTGAAGATGAACGATTCTGGCATAAAGCGACTGTGACAGTTGGAACGACTATTCTAATATCTAAAAGGACTCTTCATAAACCTATACTAGATTTAGCAGAAATTGGATTCTAACTATAGGAGCTGTTCATACTGGAGTGAATCAGAGTTTCTAATCTGCTGTTAGTACATATCAAGCAGTTTCCTCAGTTTTTCAGTTGCACTTTATTCCTGCATGAACAATCTGAGACCAAGCTTAAATAATAAGTCAGACTTCCACAAGATATGACAATATCTGCTTGCTGTTGCTTGTAGTAATATTGTGTTAGCTATCTGGTTAATACATCACAATAACTCTTAAAATGTATGTAATGTATGTTAAGGCTCACTTACTATTTTTTTTTTTTTACAATTAGGACTGCAACGACTAGGCGACTGGTCGACTAATAGTCAATGGCAAAATTCGTCGACAGCTAATTTCTAATAATCGTTAGTGATGTCACCAATGTAACGTGAGGAACCAACAACAGACACAGTGGGCGTGGTGTCAGACCTCAGAGAGGCTTTTTATTAACTCGAGATAAGTGTCCAAAGGGGGGGGAAGTGACCAAAATAAAAGGGGAACTGCTGTCCTCGTTGTGCTCCTGGGACGTGAAGGTCAGGGAGTGTTTGAGGGAATGGGCGGAGTTTGTTGTAGTCCAGCTGCGTTCATCTTCGGCGGCTCACACCTCATATATTTTTTTTTTTTTTTTTGCAGTTCATAATGACTAGTCGACTATTGAAATAGTCATTAGTTGCAGCCCTAATTATAATTCAAGTATACTCATACGTTTAGCATTACTTTAGAGTGCATTCATTTATTAACCATGGACCTAGATAATAGTGTCACAATTTTAGCAGATTTCAATTTGTCATGAATTACTAATATTTTTACATTTAAGCATTAACACATATGTCTTCAAAAAAAATCGAAAAGACCCCTGGTGATGAAATCGTAAGAACCATACTGAATCAGCTTTCATGCACCTGTTTTTTTTTTTCTTTAATAATTTCATGAACCGTTCTATTAGCGCTTCATTAATTTTTTTTTGCAATTTGGAGTAATCTGTTTTAATTGTGTATGTTTAACTACAAGTAGTTAGGCTGATTCAAACGCATCAGTTTCAGATTTTATTTTTGTTGACTAATTCAGACGAACCTCAATGACTCAAAAAAGTTTGTTTGCGAAGAGGCCACAGTGCACTGTATATTTGCCATGCTGTTATAATTAATGAGGACTAATGCTTTTAACCCTAAAAAAGAAGCACACAAAAGCATCATAAATGTATAATAAAAAAGCATTATCTTGTCTTCTTCTTCACTCAAAGCTACTGTATGGATTCGGAGACACTGACACATTCTTCACAATTTATATTGTGTTCTTACATGATTGCAACCACATTACGATGAGAAAATGACTTTGATGTTTAATTTCTGGATGGACTGTTCCTTTAATCTGTTTTAACATATGGGTGGGCGACCACTGGAGTAATTAGACGTTTGGTTGTTGTTGCGTTTGGTCGCTCCTCCATTAACTTATCTTGGTAATCACTAAAGAATTTAAAGGGGGAGGTCCTGTCAATAACATCATTAGTATTGATCCGTTTTTTCATTGATTAATTTACCTTCACTTTTTTGGCTTTATAGAATTACATGCATATGCAAAAAGGCATTTTTGAAATATTTACTTCAACGTCATTAACATACACAAAGACTTTCACTAGCAATTGACCTTCGGCTGAACTATATTTTCACTCTCAATTTGCTTAGGCATTGTTAGATTGGCCCATGATACATGTGCAAGGACATCTGCTGTGCATCATACATGATCATATATGTACCATCTGTGATACGTTATTCACACACACAATGGAAATTTCGTAACATAAAAGAATCATTTTGGCCAGCAAAAAAAAAAGTCAACATCAAGCAAGTGAGACTGAGGTGAGGTTGGCTTTAGATTTCATTAAGACTGAATCACACTTTCCCTTTCTGACCAGCGCTGATTTATCACCTTTTAGTCATGCCCACAAAATACTGCCCTGATGGGTAATTTCAATAGATCGGCAAGAATTGCCATGATTTAAAAGTTACAGGGTGGATTTATGTTTTAAATTGACTGCGGGCTGCGAATGAGTCAGCAACTTTGTTGTTCATTCTCCAGTGGCTTGCTGTCATTTGAACCAGATATTTTTTTTTCCATACCTGAGTCATTATTGACTAATGTGAAAAGACAGTAGCTATTCCAGTGGGATACAGGAAGTGGTTTTAACAGCGTTAGTAAGGGGTCAAGGTGTCAGTCCCAATCGCCCCGCAAACATGACGTGTTTTTGCATGTTTCAGAGAAGTGCAGGAGGTTCTTCAGAGCTGCTGGCAGAATTCACCATCCTATTAACATTACTGATTTTAGTGACATGAATGTCAATATCATGAATATTTGTTTCCTTATTAAAGCTCTAAATGGGATTAATAGTTTACCTTAGTTGACATGTTTTAGAGACTCTCCTGCCTTTGTACAGCTTTTGTTAGTAAAGTTTTTAAATATGTAAGAATATGTAACATGTATTAAATATTGCATCACATGTTGAATGTAACCAAACATAAAGTAAGCCATATTTTGGAAGAACCATTACTTTGCTCAAAAAATTATATTTGTTGCTTGACATATCAACAGAAATAATCTTAATATTTTTTGCATTCTGTTTTTTTACAGTTCTGTCTTAGTATTATATCTTTTCCCCAGATTTTTCTCTAGAATTTAGAGCACTTTTTAGAAGCAGCGTTCTTTAAAAACATCTTTTGATGCTCTAATTCTAATACCATCATTTTTACATGCAATTTTTTAAATGTGCAATTCTCCTCGGTAAAGTCTAGTATTTTACTTAAACTGTAGAAATATATTTACACTTTAGTTTATTTGTCTTTTTTATTGAGGACTTGTGTGGCACTTTATCAATTTTTTTTTTTTTTAGATTTATAGCCTTTTATTTGGTTTCTGCCTGAATTGATTTCTAAGGCATATAGATCCTTTGAATGAACATATATATGCTTCCAGTTCTTTGACAAAGGACTCATCATCTGTCTATTTAGTTTCTTGTTATTAGCCTCGGTTTATAGCACAATTGAACTGGGGATAACCCCGTCCCTTGGGTGGAAAGGAGAGAACGTCATGCACCACTGAAAGACAACACAAAACACACACTATACTGCATCTTCCTCATCTTTATACACAGTTAAAGCCTGTTTTTTTGGTTTTACAGCTTCATTTTGTTTTTCTTAAATGGACTTTGGAGAATTTGGTATCGCTAGCGATGATGCAAAATGTAATGTTTTTAGCCATAATTAAAGGTGGAATTTAATAAAATGATCAATTCAATATTAAACAAACTAAGTACTATATGTTCTTTGCTTTTTTTCTTTGCCGGCACATTTTTCATAAGCAAAAATCATAATCTTGTCATCTTTCGCTGTGTTTTGATTTTCTACAGTACTCACGATGGCACGCGCATCATTTGGTGTTGCTAGACGTGATGCAAGACTGAATACGTTGCCTCATATATTTTCTTTTGCCAGAATGTGGCATTTTATATCGAAAGAATCCACGGGTTAGAGCGGGAATGCGATTTACTTCCACTTTTTTCCACCACTTCTCCTCATGTTTGTCAACAGAAACTAATGCAGTATTGTGAGGCTAAAGGAGGTTACTGTGTAATGCAGTAAGGACTTCTGATGCCTGTGGCCAGTGGCCATCCTCAGCGCAGATGGGCCAACGGCAGGGAAGCGAGATTATGACATTTCTGCATTACCCCCGCACCTGATTTTACACCGCATTATCACGAGAAAACCCGGCCGACACAGATTCGGACGCACGTTTCTGAGAGCCTGTCTGTCGTATCTACTGGCGAAGGTCCGGGTCACCTGCTTGCAAGAGCATACTTTTTTTAAATGTCCTTTTCAGGTGACAACTTATTCCGCATCATTCCGGCCTCCCCTCCCCCTCTTTCCCTGTGGAGGTCTGTCTCTCTCCCTCCCCATCCCCCTCTGATTGCACTTTCCTGACCCTCCCCCTACAGCTGCACACTTATTCCTCTTGATTCTCCCTGCCACACACTCGTACACGTTCGCTTTCGCATCCTAAGCATACTCACTATTGCTCCATCCCTGCCAAGGGCTTTTTTCCAATCGCAATGTGGGTAAATAAATCAAAGTATGAAAAAACTGAAACTGACACACATTCATTCCAAGGAAAGCACCACTTGAGCAATTCAGTGCGTTCTTGAAACTTATGAATGTGGGAAATGTATCTGTCGGAACATTCATAAATTACAAGCTGCGTATTTCCTGCACGTTTTAAAAAGTAATATTTATTATTAATCATTATTAGAATCATTGGTACTGTATATTAAGAACATGACATGATGCAAAATGTAATCTTTTCATTATCTTTAGCCATATATAAGCTAGAATTTCATAAAATAATAAATGTGATAATATCATTATATAAAATATAAAACGAATGATCGGTTTGCTAAGAATAGCATTGGTATAGCATTCAGTAGCAATAATCATGCCAGTTAAATCTTATCTAATATCTGTACACCTGAGCAATTCAATAAATTATTGAATCTTATGAATGTGGGGAATTTTCTGTCAAAAATGTAAAAAAATAAATCATGAAGCACATAATATTTTATTATTTATTTATTCTTATTCTTTTTTTTTTTACATTTCATACATTTAAGAACATGGCATGTTGCAAATTGTAGTTTGGTTATTATTTTTTTAGCCATATTAAAATTACTATGATCAGTTTAATGTGATTAACATGTTTTGCAAGAATTTTTGCATCTAGTTATCTCTTTATAATATCTGTCCACTTGAGCAATTCAGTGAGTAAGATTATAAATGTGTGATATTATCTGTGAGACTTTTTACAATTATGTAATTTATTTCTGTGATCAAAGCTGAATTTTCAGCATCATTTCTCCAGTCTTCAGTGTCATCGTGATCCTTCTGAAATAATTCTAAGATGCTGATTTGCTGCTCATTTATTATTATTACTTAAAATGAAATCATTTGCTAGAGGCATATATCATGCACACTTAAAAAGCACTTTTTAATAGCAGTGTTTGATAACACATTTAAGAAGAACCTCACAGCATTTTTAGGAGTTTAACGGTATTATGTAACTGTTTAAGCTTTTATATTATTTATTAAACAGCAATATCAGCAGTAGAGTAATTGTAAGATTCTTGGTGATGTATTAAAGCAATGCATGCATGTACAGCTAAATACATAAATCGTGTTTGTATGTGTGTGTGTGTGTGTGTGTTTGTATTCCAATCACTGCGTGGGTACGACTACGCCTGCAGTGTATTGTGAGGACAGTTTTATTGCAGGGACAATGTCACGTCCTCTCTGCTGCACACCACCCACCAGTCCTTAACACCGCCAATAAAACGGCTAAAACAAAATGGCTTCCTGTCTAGTTATGGTACAGCTGGTTGGCAAACTATACCATTAAGGCCGAGTCAGATAACATGAATATTTCACTATATCGATTTTATTTTTGGTAATTGTACACCAGGTGGGATATAAATTCAGGGTGGCTGATACACTCAGTCTTGCAGAATCAGCTCAGTTAGACGGTAACCAGCAGTGACAACAAAGTCAACCAATTGCATTTTATCTTGACAGCATAAAAGGGACGCCCTGAATAATTTAAAGGTAATATCAGGATAGGATCTGGATTCATATACTCCATGCTTCTGTAGCTCAAACGTAATGTAACGTAAACGTAAGTCACTTTGAATAAAAGCATCTGCCAAATGCATAAATGTAAGTTGTTCATCTCAGACTTTCTATGTAGGTGAGTCAATTACCTGATCTAACTACCTCCTGAGGTTCCTGGTGAAATAGGGCAACAGGGAGCCACTGGGATTTCTCACAATCTGATTCAGAAATCATGGTAATAAAAGCTCTACAAAATACACAGACATAGTTAATGAAAATGTAGTTTTTACAACCTTGCTAGTCATGGGCATATGCTTCTTTACTCGCTCTTCCCAGTGCATGCTTGTTTTGTTTGAATCTGTGAGGGTTTTTTTGGTAAAAGTTAAGGGTTAGTCCCAAAAATGAAAATTCTGAAGTCAGTAATTACTCACTCTCATGTCGGTCCAAACAATTAAGTCCTTCGTTCATCTTAAGAAGACAAATTAAGATATTTTTGATGAGATCAGAGAGCCGTCTGTCCCTTCATAGAGAGCAATACAACTGAAATCATCCCAGATCCAGAAACATAGTAACATCTGACATCAGTGGATCAACTTCAGTTTTGCGATGATTGGAAAAAGCCTGTTTTGCTCAATAAAAACTAAAATAACATCATTTACCATTCTCCTAAAATGGTGGAAGACGTATCAAACGTAAGAGTACGCCTTTCTCTAGGTGTAAACAAATCCAGATTATGCACGTGCCCGGATGTAAACAAGGCTGAGTACATCAGATACATTAAAGCTTGCATGCGTGTTGCGTTGTGATGCTTTCGAAAATGAGCAGAAGTAGTAAGTCCGGAGAGAAGTTAAATTACGTTATTTTTGTTTTCTTTGCAGAAAAAAAAAGTATCAGCGTAGTGAAGTTGAGCCACTGATGTCACATGGACTGTTTTACTGGTGTTTTTACTACGTTTCTGGATCTGGAATCATTTCAGTTGTATTGCTGTCTACTGACGGCTCTCTGATATCATTAAAAACATCTTCGTTTGTGTTCTAAAAGATGAACGAAAGTCTTGCAGGTTTGGAACGACATGAGGGTGAGTAATTACTGACAGAAGTTTCATTTTTGGGAGAATTAACCCTTTGAGTTCAAAGTTAAAAGTTGGTGGGGACTTTTTTTTTCCATATAATAAGCTCTATTAAATTAAAATGAAATGTGTTCTTGCGAAAATGTTGTCATCGTTTACTCACCTTCATGTCATTCCAAACCTCTGTGAGTTTATTACTTCTGTTGAACACAAAAGAAGATATTTTGAAGAATGTAAACAACTGGTAGTCATTGACGATGGCTGATGACGTAAATGTCTATGGGCTTTAAAGTCATCTATACGCTAGCGTAGGTCAAAATTAGGCTTTTTCTTTTTAACAAGAATTTGGTGAGACTAGCAGACTTGAGATCAAGGATTAATTGCCAGTGAATTCATGATCTTTCCTGCAATGTGACTTGCTTTAGATAAAAGCATCTGCAAATGAAAAAAAGGGAAAGCGGTCAAAGCATTAGCACAATGGGTTCACATCCAACTAGGTCAAATGAACTGGTTAGCAGTTTGGGCTTGATTTAATAAACGTCTTTAGGCATGTCTGTACTATTCAAAATGACTAGCGTTCAGCGATACCTCCACATACTTCGTCTTCATATGCTGAAACATGATCAGGCAATTAGTCACTTCTCTCCATTGATGGATGTTGGAGCATATTTTTATATGTTGGCTGGTGCGCTCATTCTCAGCTTGCATCCCAAACCACAGCAGGTTCCTATTTTCTACATATGTATATATCCAAGTGTATGCCGATGGCTGAGGTGTTTCTTACTATCTTTTTGCTGTACATTTTGTCCCTCTTTAGCTTGTATACCACATTGAAGAGGTTCTTAACCGGTGGGCTGTTTGACAGGTTTGGTGACAGCAGAGGAAAAAAAAACACGCTAAACTCTGTAATTATGCACAGTTAGGATAAAAATAGGCTGATTAACTTTTAAAAGGAGAAGGAGCTTCCAATATCCTTTCTTGTTTGTGTCAAAGGCTATGGAAATTGCGAAACTATGGCATTTAGAGCAAAGATAGCCTACTTGTTTTTATTGGTAGAACCTAATCAAGTTTGACAGACAGGAGGACGGATCAAATGAAATATGATCCAAATACATTTAATATGCCTTGCTGTGGTTTATGCATTTACAAACTGCTTATTATTCAGTGATATAAATAATGCATACTACATACTAGTGGTATAGTAGTATTAGAAATATGTGTTGCAGGTCACTCCCAATCTTAATTTATTGTGTTTGTTACAAGGTCTTCGAAAAGCAATAACATAAAACCGTTATTGTAGTTTGTCAGCTGTGCTTGTGTTTTCTCTCTCTGTGGCCTGCACAAGTACGGGACTAATTAAAATAATTTAACCTCAAATAAACATTTCAAGTCCGTGTATTTATTTCTTTGTTAAGTAGCCGTGTAACAAGCGGAGTAATGTACATTTAGTCAGTCATTATCACAGAACAACCCCTCTCAGGGTGGTACAAGCCCAGATCCTGATCACCCCGTCGGGGTTTATTTAGCAATAATGACCTTCTGATTGTATAATATCCCTTACTTAAAACCAATCTCAGACGTTTGCCGTGCTTCCAAATAGACTATAATGACCTTGGGTTGCTTATGCTGTAGTTTTGCAGAGAATCTGTCATAAGGCTGGTAGTGAGTAGATGTGACATATCCCCGAGCATACAGTGGTGCTCTTTTTTTAAAAGACAAGAAGCCAGTGTATAAAGTGAAAAAGATGACTATCAAGGTTCTTTGTATAGCTGTATATAATAGAATATATCTATATTTAGAAGGAAATATGTCATACACCTACCTTGACTTGAACCATAAAGGACATTTGTTTTGTGGATTTTAAGGAAAGTGTCTCCCTTCATAGATTGACTTGATCTGCCATTCGTTCTCATGGGTCCCATCTTGCATTCCTGCGAAGCAAAAACCGATAAAGTGAATACTCTGAATGCTGTGGATGAAATGGAGAAATATTCAGCCACGAAAGGCTGGTAATGGGTTCACATGTCCTTGATATGGATCTCTTCCTCGTGTGCAAAAATAGCTAGCAGAATGCATTTCATAGAGAGATATGTTTTTAAAAACGGTGACACACCAGCTTGTGGAACGCCCCAAAACAGCATGAGATGCAACACAATGGCCAAATGCAACAGCATGCTGTCAGCTCACTAACAATAGCAGAGCTGCTGAAAATATCCGAATATAAACTTACATTCATTCAAAAGCTTGGGATTAGTAGGATTTAAAAAGAAAAAGAAATGAGTAATAGTAGCATTAGAAATAATAATAAATAAGCAGTAAATCAGCATACTGGAATAATTCTGAAGGATCATGTGACACTGAAGACTGGAGTAATGATGCATTGCAAAAAATGCAGTTTTGTATCACAAGAATAAATCATTAAATTACAATTTAAAATTAAATTAAAATATAAAAAATTGTAAAAATATTTCCTATTTTATATATATTTTTAGTCTTTTTTTTATTTTTATTATAATATTTATTTACTTAATTCAGCCATAGTGATATTTTTTTCCTTTTTTGTAAAAAAAAAATAATAATACAAATAAATATATATATATATATATATATTTGTGTGTGTGGCAATATCTAAAATCCTAGTTCATCCCGCATGAGGAAACAAGGTTATAAATCATAAAGAATGAAGTTTTTTGAAAATATATAAATGCAGAAGGTTGTTTGTAAGGGGTAGGATGGTGTAGGCCGATAGACAATACAGTTTGCACAGTATAACAACTATTATGTCTAATAGTAAACAGTAAAATGTGTGTGTGTTTGTGTGTGTTATATATAAAATCTGGAAAAACCTCAAAAAACTGAGTAGTCATTTGTTGGATGACTAATAAAGGCCTCCATAATCTCCATAGCAAATGAATCCTGAGCTACTTAATTAAAAGCCAATATAAATCTCCATTCTGTTGCAGTCATTTCCAGGCTGACATATTTTAAGGAAGCACCAAATATATCTCAACAACAGTTCTCTAAAATGTCTCCCCGTGTTCGAGCAGAGAATCCCTTCTTGTCGCTCAACAGCAAAAGCAGATATGATTTGTTTATTGCTGTCCCACTGTGAACCTTGTCTAACATCGTAGGAGATTTATTGTCTCCAAACTCTTCCCCCAGACCTTATCTGTGCTCTCCAGCTTTGTCGACACAGAACGTGTCTTCCAAAAAAAGAGAAAGGCACCAACATTTGCAGGATCCTCCATCATCACCCACACACTAACCACACTGGTAGGAGGCTTGGGTGCTACAACTCGCCACTTAAAATCAGAAATCCACCAGGCCCCTGCTCCTTCCTGAAATCTGTTGCTAGAAATGTATTTATATATTTTTTTGTGCAGGTCATTAGCGACTGATACTGCGTAGCGTACCGTAGACGTAGAGCGCAGGGGACCAGTGGCAAAGCCACTCCCCGTGAAACCAGATGCTGAGGGGGCAGGGAGGGCAGGGCTCGGGAAGGGAGCGGCCAGATAAGGAGAGAAGCAGGAGAGTAAACATTAGCACGGCTGATGAGACAACACAGCGGCCGCTTTCTGCTACTATTTCATTGTGCGTTGACATGCAATCCTCTTGTCATGGGGAAATGCAAAGAATCAGGGGGCCAAAGCAGAAACAGGCAGCTAAAATGTTGAATCAATAAGCAATTGTCAGTAAGCTAAAAGCATGGGACATTTCACCTTTACTCATGGGGGAAGGGACTTTATTGCCATTATCTGACGACGGGAGAGTGAAAATAGCCTCTGCATGAATTAAATGACGTTAGCTGCAAATAGGCAGGCTGAAGCATCCATCACTCGGTTGGCAGACAGTTATGTCTAGCATAGCACTGCTGTAGAAATATCTCATATTAAAAACATTCAGCTCAGGAAATAAACTTATCAATCACCTACATGTATTCTTGTAAATTGATGTCACCAGTGGCAGCGTACGAAATAAAATGTCTTGCTCACCCACCTTATTTTACTATTTTCCCCAGTTCTTGTAAAATGAAACATTTTAAAATATATATTTTTTTAAAATAGAAATGTACATATCATATTAAAGTTACATAAATAAGCTTTCAGTTGATGTACAGTATGATTTGTTAGGATAGGACAATATTTGGCAGAGATACAACAATTTGAGGAAAAAAAAAAGATTTTGACAAAAAAAAAAGCACATCACAAATCAAAGCTTCATTCTTGATATGTTTATAGTAGGAAATTTACTAAATATCTTAAAACTTCTTTTTACTTCTTTACTAAAGAAAACATTAATAATTTTGACCCATATACTGTGTATTGTTGGCTATTGCTACAAATATACGACTTACGACTTTTGTGGTCCAGGGTCATATAATACACTCTTTATATATTTTTTGTAAACCAGTATATGTTGATGCTGTAGCAGTAATATTTTTGTATTATTGATATAGTCTACTATTGTAGATTAAGTTTAATTCACATGTCATGCAAACCACATTGCATATTTAAAGCTATCTGAATTTAAGCCACCTTTAAGACTTTTACAATATGCCACTAGGGGGCGGTCATAAGGAACTTGTTCATGAAAATGTTGTGTTTATGTTTGTGTGTTAGCATTTACTGAACATGCATCCAAAATCAATTTCCTACTATACAGTATGCCATAAACATTACGTCGAGTATCATGCCTGAATTCGTAGTATTTAAAAACAGTTCCTGACTGACCAAGTACTTTTGCCGTTGATTCAGTGAACACTTCACAATCCCATGATCCCACTTTTCCACATTTATGAATGGTAGTGAAGCATTGGTGTAGTACAGCTGATTTTCAAGTCTATTACTCATATGCATATAAAAAGCATACATATAATGTCTAAGGCTACACAGTCAATACAGACTTCTTTATATCGTTGGCATTTTTACATGCGCTTGTGGTTTGTATTGAAATGAGACAGTACATACCGTATCTTTACTGCACAGATCTGATCTGAAGTTCGAAACAAATGAGGTATTGGCTCCCACAGCTCTCGTAAAACTCTCCAAAAGAAATGCATGACTTCACGTCTTGCATTTGTCGTAAGCATTTCAAAACATTCATTATTTACACACTTAATCACACTCAGCTGTATTATATTTTAGATGCTTTGTCTTCTTCATGTGCTCTCTTGTTTATTCATAATTGTCACATCGGGTTGGACCACTGCTGAAATAGCAAAAACTAAATATTAATATAAATGATGGCATATAAAACGTTTCATACAAGTACTTTTGTAATTGTTTTGGTATTTATAATCAAATGTTTCCCCAATCCTTTCTGCACAACAGTGTCACAAGAGAAATTATATTAGAAACAAGCTTGATTGCATTGAAGCAGGATGTTTTACATTCATTCAAATTGATAAATCAGCATATAAATCCTACAAGGCGCCACCAATTTAGGAACCACAGTTGTAGTCTTGACTAATAAAATCCCTAGGTTTTTAGTCAGAGACTAAGACAAATGAAAAAAAGACCAAGACCGTTCAAAAAAATCTCCTTGAGTCTCCCCAAGCCCGAACCCGTCCTACTACAACATTACAGCCGAATATTAATCAGTCATCCAGTAAACAAGATTCCAGCTCAGTCTCCTGGCTGTCTCTATAAAATATGTTTTCTCTCTGTAAATAGCCATTTCATTGGATGGGAAGCAGTTTGCTTGAAATGAAGAGCTATTAGTTCCAGAAAGGTTGGAGAGGTACGTGGGATGGCCTTTATGGCTACACACACAGGAGAGCGTCCTATTCTGCTCAGCGTGGATTGGCCATACAGCTAATCTGAGATGGCCCTCCAGCTATCCCCAATTCTCATACCAATATGTGAACACAATCAAACCATCTTTTAAATGTGACACTGTGTGCTCATCTGAAAACATGTGATTTGCATTAGTTTATTAGGCCGCCCTACTTTATATGGGATGTGTTGAATATGGTCGCTCTTCAAATATAGGAGCAGCATGGTGTATAAAAGTGTTTTTGGGCCATTATTACTGTGTTCTTGGGTGAGATATTGAAAAACAGCAACAAAGAATTAATACTGATGCTTCCTCTCTTTCAATTTTACAATTTTGTATGTGTCATATTACGGTCTATGTAAGATGAATCACTTACGTTGTTGTATTCCTCGCTTTGGATGAAAGCATCAGCTAAATGAAACAATGCAAATGTTAATTATTTTATGATCATATATATTTTCACTGTTTATATTTTCCTAGGTATGGTGTGCAAGATTATCTCTCTCTGTGCTCATCCAACATTATAAAAACACAAATTTTCATCTACTTGAAGAATTACATTTTTTTCCCTGCATTGAGATTATGAAGACATTTAAGTGGTGTGTTTGTTTTTGTCACAGGCTAAGGACAGTGACGATGATGAGGAGGTTGTTCATGTCGACCGAGACCACTTTATGGATGAATTTTTTGAACAGGTAAACTTTATCTCAAGGAAAATATCGTTACATCCAGTTGATATTTATGCAAATGGAGATGATTTAATTTGCTCATCAGGTTTATTTCATTATCAACTTGAATTCAATTTAAAAATGGAACACAATAAATGAAATTTAAACAGATTTGAACTGCATCGTATGCTAAATGACCGAAGCTAAAATTGTACTCATACGCAACTGTCTGAAGCTAAAAAATCTGTCTGTGCCCATCAAACACTGTGTGATTTTCTGTGAAATCTGTCAGCTCTGAATGCAGGCTGGCTCTGACTTTTTAGCAACTAGCATTGGCTCATCTAGACTGAAAATTGGGGCAAAAATCTGAACAGAAGATGTGTGTTCCAGCCTTTACATACACAAACTGTAAAATAATTTGTAATGAAAACATTAGAAGTCAATCTAAGAACATTTTAAAACTAAGAAATAAAACAAAAAAAGTTATTATTATTACTTATTATTTTTTATGCAATTTACACTGTAATGCAGTTTAAATTAACATTAATATCCAATACATTTCTATAGCTAACTTTTAATGCAACAAGATGTATTATCTGTAATATAGCATACAGAAGATATTAATATATTAAATTGATTTTTTATTTTTTTATTTTAAAAGCTGCTAAAAATGGTTTTCTTTACAGAGAAATGATCACAGAGCATGACAATATGCAAGCAGATTTATTCTAAATTTCATTTTGAATTGTCCTATTTGAATTTGCAAATGTCACTGTATTGACGCATGGTTTAACACGTTCTCCTGACAGGTGGAGGAGATCCGTGGCTGTATTGAAAAGCTGTCAGAGGATGTAGAACAGGTCAAGAAGCAGCACAGTGCCATCCTAGCAGCACCCAACCCTGATGAAAGTGAGTTAAACCCATCAGCGCACAGTTTTTGCTAAAGTAATGTCTCAGCGTATACACTGCATCTCTGTTAAAGCATTCAGTGTTGTTTAAAAATGATCATTCTGCCTAGAAGGTAGTTCCTTATAAGGGCACTAATGTACTGTATGCGACACCTCATCAGTGAGATATGGAATAAAAAAAAAAAGTGCAAATTTGACATGTATTACCTCCTCCATTCGCACACAGAAATACACCACGTGGACACATGTTTGTGAATGCATATCTATATCTCAGGGCAAGATTTTTACATTAGCAATCACCTCCACCCACGTCTTCAGCATTAACAGCGATGCACTGGATATATTTGCCATGCCTACTATTCTGCTTGCCCTTAAAGGGATAGTTCACTCAAAAATGAATCCTTTACTCACCTTCTTTACATAAACGTGACATAAAAATACTTGTGTGCTTTGTAAAAAAAATCAAAAAACATAAAAACTTGTTTGCTGTATTTAAAATTGTTTAATGAGGAAGAGATGAAAACAGTTATGGATAAATTAATATAAACTATTTTATGTGCAGAAGGTGAGTAAATAAACAATAATTCATTTTCAGTAATGCTTTTAAAGAAATAGTTCTCCCAAAATGCACTCAGACCATCAAAGATGTAGATGAGTTTGTTTCTTAGAACAGATTTGGAGAAATGTAGCATTACATCACTTGCTCTGGAGTGAATGGGTGCCGTCAGAATGAGAGTCTAAACAGCTGATACAAACACCACTCCTGTCCATCAATTAACATCTTGTAAAAGGAAAACGTTGTGTGTTTGTAAGAAACAAATTCATCAATGAATTGTAACTTTAAACTCTTGTTCCCGTAATAATAAGAAGAATTCCATTTCCTCTTGACTTCTCAGCAACAAAACTGTAATTGTTTTTGCTTGATCTATTCATATTTCTCCCCTGATTCAGACAAGAATATTATGGAATGAATGGGAAGAATAGCTTTTTACTTCACAAGACAATAACTGATGGACTGGAGCAGTTCGTGGCTCAACGTTATTGTTTTTATGAGCTGTACATTCTGACGGCACCCATTCACTGCAGAGAATCCCCTGGTAATGTAAGCAAGTGATGTAATGCTACATGTCTCTAAATTTATTTCATGATGAATAAAAAAAAAAAAAAAACTCTGAGGTTAAGTATTTTTGGGGGAATAAATTATTCCTTTAACACTTGCTCAACCTCTAAAAAAAAATCAGTAGACATACTCTGTCAGAATGCAGGAAAGTTGCAAGGATTGCTAAATCTCTAGACTATTTATCGCATATGGAAAGCACCAGCTCCATGACTTCACTGCAGCTGCGTGGCAAGATATATGAGCTCATTGGTGAGCCTATTCAAGCCTTTCTCCGATACCTTGCATTTGCGCCACCCACTCTACAAAAGAGGCACTGCCACCACATCACTTTGAGTGTTTGTTAGACCCAGCCCACACGCCTCATAGTGCACCAGCCCACACTGCATCTATAGAGGCTGTTTCTTCAGTTCTCAAATGTTGCTAAAAAATCCTGCTCACCTCATCTTTCCCCAGCAACAGTCTTCAGTTACGGCAAATGTCTATGAGTGTCCGAGTCATTCTGGTATTGTCTGTGACTAATGTGTGAGGTCATTCTGACAAAGCAGCTCTTTAGTAAATGTGCATGTGCAGTAAGTCGACTGTCAGAACAAAGAAATGCTTCTGTTTACTTGTAAATATTCTTTCTATATTGACAAGTAGTGTATATTGTCGATATTAAAACACATTTACCTCACTTTTAAGCAGAGACAACCATAAGGTTATTCATAGGCTGTTTTTGGTGCAAACTGTGCTTTTCTAACTAAAACTAAATGCAAAGTCATTACTTTTTGTGACATGTCGCCACAAAAGCTGTCCATGTGCCTTACTGAACCGAGTTTTCCCCTCTGAGCTGCCTAGATCACTTCAAGACACCCACAGCCTATGAATGACTCAGCTGCTATAGATGAATCTTTAATAAATGACGTCTCGTTGTGTCTGACAGTTCAGTTTCATACATTTGACTGCATGTGATTCACTTTGCATGCTTTTTTTGGTTTCTGTTACTGTACGTTGTCGCATGCATGCATAAGAACATTATTTTCTGTTGTTTGTTTTTCTGTTTTCTTTTATTTCCTTTGCTTTCCTCCCTGTCAGTTTTCACCATGCTGCATGAAGGATGAAGGGAACCTGTGGAAGTTGAGTGTCTGTCTCGATATCTGTGTCAGTGTGAACCAGAAACCCGAGGAGAGATGGAGAACATATTAAATACAGTCATTCTTAAAGTAACAGTGCACCCAAAATGAAAACGGCCTTATTATTTACTCACCGAGAAAAACTTTATTTGTGCTTGACTCAAACTAAACTAAAACGAATTCACCCAATAATTAGCTGTAATATAATTAATTGCAATGAACTGCATCCAAAATAATAGTTTTTGTTTACATAATATTTGTTTGTATGTTTACTGTGTTTATAAAAATACACACACATTCATGTATACATTTAAATAATGTAATAATATATATGATATACATTTTATGAATATAAATATATACATGTAAATATTTCAAAACATTCTTTGTGTATATTTATATATACATAGGCTACACAATACATGCACATACATTATGTAAACAAAAATATGGAGGCGATTCATCGTTCGATAGCACTACTAATATTCAATATTTGATATTTAAGTTGTCTCAACAAATTTTAAGTTGATACAACACATTTCAGCAGCATTTATTATGGTGACAACAAAAGTGGATAGTTATTTATATACATATGCTCCAAAAATGACAAAATCAATCATTTGGACAGTTATATGGACTACTTGTTGGTTGTATAAATCACCATCTACTGTCTTTTTATTAAACTATAGATGCTTAAGATGTACGTTTCTCAAACTTATACACAGCTTAACGACATGGGAGTAAATAGAAGATGAAAATGTCATTTATGGCTTTAAATGTTCTCAATGTATTCTCCTTCAGTCCCAGTGTATGTAGTGTTGTGTGTTTTGTTATTTCTTGTGTTTGTAATGTTATACAGTGCATACATATTGCCAATTTTTACTTTGTTTTACTTCAGTCACACAAAAAACCAAAGACAGACACGGCACTGTCATTTTTGGTTTAGCTGATGCCTTTTATCCAAAATGTCTTACTTTGAATACGATGACAGTCGCTGGAAAGTTCATGGGTCAGCCCTACTTGGTACTCACAGCTCACTTTTGTGCTTGCTGCTTAGATCCTTAACCAAGACTGCAACACCATCCCCCTCGCCCTCAAGTGATCCAGTGTTATTGTGATCTCAGTAACATTTCTGGGTCAGCACTTCTCGACGCTAATCCACAACATCTCTGTTAGCAGCCCAATTTCTCCAGATAACAACTAAAGCATTTTATATTTTCCTTTTACTAAGGTCACCCTAATTTTTTTCTAAGTGGTACTGTACAAAGCTAAACATGCTTGTAAAAAAAAGCCAGGTTGCTAAATGAGCAGCGAATCCCTCTTTTTATTCAGCTTCAGATGTGACCTTGAGCAGAAATCGTAACCTCTGCTGGCTCTACGGGTGACTAATGGGTACTTCTTTGTCCTGGTTTATTAATGCATTTCACCCAATCAGCTTGACTAAATTAGCCATCAGAATTAAAGCCTTTAAACGTTCTCCACATTGCCCTGCAGGTGAGTGACGTTAACAGATAAAAAAAATAAAAAAAACTAGCTGTGAGTACTTAGCGGAGGGGTGATCTATTTGATTCTATACTTCAAATCATGGGGGGTTAGACATTTTGGGGTTTTTCTGAAGCAAGCATAAAAGTATAGATTTGTTAGAATGTTGTGCTAAATGTATTTTGCAGTAGGCGGTGGTAAAAAATAACCAATAACCCTGCAGAAATTACGTAATCAAAGTAGACATCAACAAACACCATATGTTGCATAGAATTTCAGGTTCATGGAGTTCATTTATCTATAATAAATCTCAAACATTAGCTGATAAAATATTATAAAGTCATAGTCAGTACGATGTCTGGACAGAATCTGCAAAGAAAAGTAGATTTATTGCAGAAATACTAAACCTCATGATTCAGCAGCAAGTCAGTTTCAGCACATTTGTGGCAACTGTTAAACTGATACAAATAAAATCACATTTAAGAGCTATTAAAGTGCTGGTTATGTTAAACAGTGGGTGTGACAAGAAACATCCTCGTCGGTCAAATCGATCTCTCGACCACATGAGCAAAAAAAAAAAAAGCTGACATGAAACGACGGCTTGTTCTTATAGAGCAGGAAAGAGCATTTAGCTGTCTGTAAGCACAACAATAGTGTAGCGATGTGCAAATATTATGATGCAAACTCAGTGACAGGAGATACATTACACTTTTGTTGAATCGATGGACAGGAGAAGCAGCCACACCCTGACTACAGCACTTTAACAGACATCCCTGACTAAACAGAGCACTTGTTTTCCAGGACAGCATTGCTTTTTAAGTGCTTTTTAGTGCAAAGTCACGTACCCTAAAAAACAAAAAGGAAACTTTTTTAAACAACATTTATTAATTTTATTGTTATTAATGTTAATGAATTCTTCTTTTTAAGTATTTCAGATTTATTTTTAAGCATTTTATTTTTAAATTGCATTTTACATTTATTTTTTAAATGTGTAATTTTCAGATTTTTCTAAAAGCTCAAAAATGCTTTTTTCCTGTACAAATATATATATAGTCATATACAATTATATCCATTTATTAATCACTTGTAATTTTTTTTAATGCTTTCCCTAACTGACTGTAATAATCTCTTTGCTAAAGTTTGTAATTCTCTGAAATAAGAAATAAAAATATTGAAAAGATACTGAAAATTATATATATATATATATATATATATATATATATATAATTTATCAAACTTTTTTATTATTAATTTTCTTTTTAATATTTTCACTTTAAAAGTTAATAATTCTCTCAAATAATTCTCTCATTTTTATGAAAGCTTAGAAAATCGTTATACAAATATATACATTTATCAATTTGGTCAATTCAACATGTTCCTTTGGTTCAAAATGAATCTCAATAGCCAAAAAGCTAACAAGATGACTAAAGAGGAAAAAGGAGAAAGTCTTGCAAATGTAACCTTTCAGCAGTCCTAAAAATGAGGAAAAAGTAATTAACGACACACAATTAATAAGTTTAAAGCTATTACGATCTATCCTTTAAAAGCTAAAAAAGCAATCATCCATGGGGACAGAAACGTTCCCCTAATTGAAGAATCATCCGTATATACTATGAAATGACAATCAAAGTGATAAATTACTGTGCGCAACGTATAGACGTGTAATTTATCACTCTTCTCCCGCCCGCCGCCCACCGTCCATCCCTCTGTAAGTGATCAGCAGGAGTCACAATATTGATGGCCAGAAGGAGGCGCCCAGAGATTTGAAGCATGGGCTTGACTAAATCCCTCAACCTGGCTTATTAAAGCCTTTTTTGTGATGATATGTTATGCATATATATGAAGCGCATTATAAAACATACTATGTTATATATAACGAGGTACATATTTAAATACTACATTCTGAAAGTAAAATCAATCAGTGTACACATACAGCAGATATTTCAGCGTGAATTTGTAAGTGCATTTTTCCTCTTAATAAACGCACAAATACTCCCTGGTGATCCTGGCATTAACACTCGTAGTGGAAGAAATGTCACGGTCATCAGACTGTCATGAGAGGAAGTAGCGAGGGATTGGATTAGTCAGAGGAGAGGAGAGTGTGTAGGTGGGAGTTGAAAAGGCTGAGGTGGTGTCCAGGGAGTGAATGGCACTGCAGTAACTATCAATCAACATATGACTGCAGCCTGCAGTCTGTACACATCCAGCGCTTTACCACAGACGCCTCGCTCTCCTCTTTAAAAGAGCAACTACGTTACATGACCTGAGATCTGCTCGGAGGCTCCAGTCCTTCAGTCCCGTCTCTCTATCTATCTAGTCACTATATATATATTTATTAACATTGAAAACTCTAAATGATACGCATTTAAACAGCTCCTCTTTTGTATTTCCTTGTGTTTTTGTTCTGCAGAGACCAAGCAGGAGTTGGAGGACCTCACAGCTGACATTAAGAAGACAGCCAATAAAGTGCGCTCTAAATTAAAAGGTATAAAACCAGAAATCACAACTTTATTAGAAATGTTAAAGTCTTGTTTATGCTTATTTTGGCAGTCATATATAACATTTTCTAAAACATTGAGGGCTAATTGCCTATTCTCTCTCTTATATATATATATACACACACATTAGTGCTGTCAAATGATTAGTCGCGATTAATCCCATCCAAAATAAAAGCTTTGCCTATTATGTGTTTGTACTGTATTTATTTATTATGTATATATTAAAACACACATACAGTATATATTTTGAAAATATTTACATGTAAATGCATTTATATATTTATTTTCTTATATTTTATATCATATATAAATATATTTAATATATAAACATTTTTATTAAATATTTGCATGCATGTATTTATATATACATAATAAATAAACACAAATATATTATGTTAATATAATATATTATTAAAAGTATATATTACTTTTATTTTAGATGCGATTAATCACGATTAATTGTTTGACAGCAATATATATATATATATATATATATATATATATATATATATATACACAATGAAACAGATCTGAGATCAGTTTGAGATGATAAGAATATATAAGAATATTCTTAAGATATTCTTTGACTCTTTGAATTTAGCGTGAGAAAATGAGAAAAGTTCGCATCCATTTGCAAGTAAGCATTAAGTTTAGTCTTCTAAAGCTCCTAGCACCTCCATCATCACATAGGCAAGGCTAATTTAGACACGATCTTTGATTCTGAAGGCAGTCACCTGAGGCCAAGGACGCTCAGCGCAAGTAGGGGTTTTGACTAATCTCTTTTGAAGTGCTTTCCATCTGAAGTCGCTCAGGAAAAGGCATAAAGTTGCACTCCATCCTAAGCACGAGATAACATTTCTCAGTAACTAATACAATAGCAATATGATTAACAATTGTTTTTATTACTCCAGCGCCTAATAAATTGAGGGAGCTATCAGTCAGCATTCTCATTCTTCTCATTGGCAGTTGATTGATATGACTTATAATCCTTAGCTTTACCTTCAGAAACCACATTTTTTAGAGCCAGTAACCTGAGCTGTAATGCCACGTCAGAAAAAAACTGTATTATGACAACACTGATATCAACACAAACCTTTTATTATCGACTATTCTATAAATGTAATTTTTTTTTACAATAAAATATTAGTATTTGTGATTCGTATAATATAATATAATATAATATATACACTTCAATATATAGAGTGTGGGATCAGTATAAATTGACTCATTCTTAATGAATGTTATTTTTATCATTTTAAAAAGTTATTATATGAATTGTTATTTTATTATTTTTATTGTATAATTTTATTTGTTATTTTTTAACATAATATTCAGTATTATATTTATGTATAATATATTTATTTATAATATCATGTATTATATTTATATATTTTACATTTATTAAATATAGGAAAAGGGGTTAGGGTTGTATATTTATATTTTTATAATACGTGCATTTTATATACTTACTACATATTCATGAGATATTAAATATAACATTTTATGTTAGATAAATAATATAATCATATATTTATATAGACATATTTATTTAATTAATTTAGATGTAGTATAGATATATCTATATTTATCATGTATGTCATAATAATTATTATAATAAGATATGCCCACTTTCTGTGATGTAGCCAGTGACACATGGTGTGCTGGGCTCCATTAGAACTGAATCCCATTGTCTCCTGAAGTGGACAGTGAGATCTATTGTTCTTCTGAGATTAAGGGACTTGTTATTACTCTGGGACCACTTTGTCTGACACCTAGTGTGTATGCACTTCCACTGTAACAGCTCAGTCCACCAATTACTTTAGTGTCATGGGTGGATTTGATGGTGTTGTAGTTGCTGTGCCACCTCAGTAACTGTTGTAGCCAGGTAACCGGAGAGAGACAGCTGCTATTTGAAATGTCAATCTATGGGGTGTGTTCAGGAGGCTATGGCTTTAGTACATTTCAACCAGAACAATTCATTACATTCAGTTCACTTCTCTATTCTGCAGCAATCGAACAAAGCATTGAGCAAGAGGAGGGGTTGAACAGATCATCTGCAGATTTGCGGATCCGCAAGACACAGGTATGAAAGGAATTTAAAAATAATATCGTAATGATAATCAATCCAGTCTGATTAAATTCATGTGACTACAACAATTACATAACTGATTTATTTGTCAGAATACTTTTTGCATGATTAAATTAAATAAAGGATCTGTTTTATAGCATTAGTCATACTTTTTAATGTCTTTTTAAGTTTTTTGTGAGACTTATCATTCATAGGTTATCATAATATGATAATAATAAACTACATTTTTGTATTGTGTCCATCTAGTTAAAGCATCTTCCATTAGTAAAGCATTTAATTAATTTCTCTATTCAAAAGTATATTACCACTATAATAAATAACATACAAATATATAGCATACATTTTTATTAATTTACAAAATTATACATCATATTTATATATAGTTATTGAGTGTGTATACATCACTATTTATAAATTATTTTTATATATTTTAAAATTCCTATTTGATTCGTTCAGTATATGTATTCACATTTTACAAACTGCAAAATAAAAACAAAAAAGACAACATATTAAAATATATATTATATTTTATTATATATTATATTAATAAAAATAGTAATAAATAATTGCATTTTTAATAGAAAAACATGGATTGTGTCTTTCATATGGGAATACTGTATAATAGGACATAATATTCAAAATTGTAAAAACATTTGTGTTATGTAAACATCAGCAAGCAATATTCAGCAAAACAGCAGCAAATCTGACCTTCAGGGTGTTCAGAGACAGGCACACTTCCTGTGACCTCTGCCCTCCCACTGAGCAGCTCTGTCAAACACCCTCCTCAGCGCCATCTGCTGTCCGCGGTAATCTCTCAAACTGCAGCAAATGCAAGGCCCGATTTCCCCACGATCACACTCGGCCCTCTATGCATTATTCTAAAGCGCCTACTGTCAGTCACAATGTGCAGTTATACTTCCACATCCCTGACGCCTCAGCATGTCTACCTTCATCCCACAGCATTCCACGCTGTCACGCAAGTTTGTGGAGGTGATGACGGAGTACAACACCACGCAGTCCAAATACAGGGACCGCTGCAAGGACCGCATTCAGAGACAACTGGAAATTAGTGAGTTCTGGCATGCATGCAACCCACGCGCACAAACACAAGCTGAGAAACAGCCTCCACATTACCGGAACATGCATTTACTTTTAGACACACAAGTGATAGTGCGTGCAAGATATACATTTGATCATATTAGCAGACACACAGTGCTCATCAAAATAACCCAGCATGCCACATAATGATACCATGTTCTTTTAATGTCTTTAATCAGCTGGCAGAACAACTACCAATGAGGAGCTGGAAGACATGTTGGAGAGTGGGAAGCTTGCTATCTTTACTGATGATGTAAGTTTAACAGCCACTAATCCTTTACAAAGTAATTTCACTATGACTTTTGGTTCCCATGGATGAACAACGCATGATTTATACAGTCACTACTGCCTTGTGGACTCCACACACTAACAAATAAAGCTTCTTTATGGTTCCATATAAGAACATTAGGTGCTTTTGCACTGCATAGCTTTAGGAACTTAGGCCTCATTTATAGTGTCTTAGAAGGAAAACGATCCTCGTCCACACTAGAGTTTTCACTGCTTCTCTGTTTACACATGGCACATGACTAATTATGCACATACAACCATAGTTGTGTATAGGTAAATTCCCTATTATTTAAATGGAGAATGGGGAATCTACCTATACGTATCTATGGGTACAAAAATGAGCATGATGTTATTGTTTACATGGTTGTCAAGGATATGGGCAAAAAGTTTCTCCAAAAGTTTCCGTTGTGCTCAGTTTACACTGAATAGCAACCCTGGAGTTTTCAATCTAAAACAAGGTCTACAGCGTATTTAAAAGTCTCAGTTTTCGAGGGTCGAAGACTACAGAGTAATAGCCATACCTGTAGCAAAATGTATGCATTTTAAAATTAAAATGCACTAGTGTAAACCCTGTTTCTCCCTCGGTTTATTTCCTGGTTGCATTCGCAGTAGGAACTCTGAAGTGGCCAATAGTGGCATTTACAAACGTCAACCACCAGTTGAATGGAGGATGTCGCATTTTAAGCTGTTTTTGATGTTTGTTGTGGTTTTTGCTATAATTGGACTAAATCTCCTACTTGTAGTGTTATCATCTAGAAAAGAGTGCAATGCTGCAGACAACAGATAAATGCCGTTATCGTTGTTTTCTGTGAAACAAATGTGTATATCGTAGCCAGTGTTTCGTATGCAGTTGCCTAATAAGCGTACACTGTGTAACTGACAGTTCCTTTAGAGCTATTTTAGACTCTACTCTGAAGTAGAAGCTAAATTAGTCCCCCAAAATGATGTTCGGAGTACTAAATACATTCCTAGTTTCTGCGGTGCGAACTCGCCAAAAAGTGGGAACTTCTACCAATAGTTCTAGGAACTATGAAAGTGCCTTTTAATATCCGCTGAACCTTTCCATTACACAAAATGTTGTTTTGATTATTCAAATGTTTTCAGAACCGTTGACTGAAAGTTTTTTTGGGGAACTAAAAACGGTTCTCCATGCAAGCCTATAGTCTTTAGTCTATATCTTTACACCTTGATTGCTCAAAATGCAGTGAACTCTGGTAATTGCTGTGTAAATGCATTCATGACACCTCTGAGCAGCATTATACAGTCTTTGTGAATGCCTCTTCAGAAACATTTCTGTGCTACCTTTGCAGTGTAAATCATTTTAGGTCTGAATTCTGTACAGATGTATGTTTAATAATAACTTGCTCTTGACCTCCTGCCATCTTTTCTTGTGTTTTATCATGTAACAGATCAAAATGGACTCCCAGATGACCAAGCAGGCACTAAATGAGATTGAGACTCGACACACTGAGATCATTAAGTTGGAGAACAGCATCCGTGAGCTGCACGACATGTTTGTGGACATGGCCATGCTGGTGGAGAGCCAGGTACAACACAGAAAATGACACCTTTCACCAGAGTAAAGTTTACAGAAGGAGGAAGAAAATGGTAGTGTTAAGAGTTATCGCTTAACAAAAATCCCTTCCACAAGTCTGTAAACGAGGCATACACATGATGATTGATTTGAGATTTTCTTTTATATTCACATTATCATGACCAATACCAGGGGAACTTCCTTGAACAGTCCACCTAAAAAAATTATTTTGTCATTACTGACTCATATGTCACTGTGTGCAGCCTTTCTAGTATTGTTTATATATTTATTGTATTTTTTAATATGAAGAATTTTAGTTTTTCAGTTTGCATTTAAACTTATATTCATTTTACTTATATTTTCTCAATTTTATTATCTGAATTTGTTCACATATTGTTCAATATTATTATTTGAATTTGTTCACTTTTTTTTTTTTTAAGTTTCAGCTTCTTTTTCTATTTTTTTTTTTTTCATTAATACAGTTAATGAAAACTTTTCTTTTTTTTTCAGTGGAACACAAAAGTTTTTTGTTTTTTTTTTAGTACATCAAGTTTTTTAAGATTTTGCAAATTAAACATTTCAATTTGTGATAAATTTTCTATTAAAATAAGCACTACACTGCATGTTCAGTGTGTTTTTATCCATGCAGCTCATTTCCATGCTATTCATAAATGCATCTATCCGGGTAAAATAAAGCAATACACCATTGATACACAATTGACCTTTCGCAAAACCCCGCCCCAAAACAGCCATTGTCCAATCACACACCCTAGCAACGGTTACTAAGTAAGCAAGGTCCGTCAAGCTGCTAGCTAGCAACTTCAAGTTAGCTCTCTAAAGTTGTATTTCACATAGCGTCCTATCAGGCTATGTGGGGTTTCTCCGTTGTCCCCATTGACCGGTACGCTTTGGCCTCTACAGTCATGGTGCTCTCATTACATAATATTTTGAGATTAATTGAGATTATGTATATAGCCCTCCACTGAATATTGCAACCCCTTTTGCCTCGACCTGGAGGATATGAAGCGTATGTTACTCCAAAAGGAGTCACTGACACCGACAGGTACACCTCTCCCAGTCATGTTTTCTATACTGTCTATGGTTGAAAGCCTGTCGTTGTCTGTAAGCTTGACGGGCTAGCAACAGTAACTAAGGGGGGTGTGGCTTTTGCGAAAGGTCAATTATACACAATTTTCAAATTCTGTCTGTGAACACTGGCTAGACAAAAACTAGACACGTCCTTGAAGTGCACTGCGCTGCAAAGTGATCCTGACTTTCAAATGTAATTCACAGAGAGCAATTTATTTCTTCCTCTACGACCAAGGACAGGTGAAATTATTTACACGACACAGTCCCTGTGGATCAATCCGGGGGGTTAAAGGCACTCAAGCATCACTGCTTGTGGGTTTTGAAATCAGGTTGCACAAAGCACATAAAATTGAAGGCATCTTAACTTGCAACACTTACTCTAGACACACAGCAGTATGTCTAACAGGAAACAGACTTTGCGGGATTTGTGCATTGCATACAGTGTGCCTACGTAAATACGTTTGTTTGAAGTGCCTTTTTTTGTCATTGACAGGGAGAGATGATTGACAGAATTGAGTACAACGTGGAACACTCTGTGGACTATGTAGAGAGAGCAGTTTCTGACACCAAGAAGGCTGTCAAATACCAGAGTCAGGCACGCAAGGTAAAACACCGTCAACCTTTACACCTGACATCTTTAAGTATTATGCCCTTTGTGTACAATGACTCATGCTCTCAGTGTCTTTCTAAAGAATGCAGTCACAAAAACGAGTAATAGAAGAGCATTTTAAAATGATTCCAAAACCACTTAAACCATCCACAGAAACATTGTATTGCTCCTTTGGCGCTATTTGGTTCTTCAACAGATGCTAGGGTTTTTTTGCTGCAGTTTTGCTGGATAACAGCCATTGCAGTGGTGGTCTAAAGACTGCAGACTCTTGGTCTTATGCCATTTACTTCTGAGCTTTCTGATGAGTCAAACTGCAGAAATGGGGTGGTTAGATTCCTACCGGCCCAAATACATATCTGCTAATAGTGAAGTGCTGATGAAACGTAATAGTGAGGCTAAAATATTTTATCCACTGTTAATAACTCATTTTAACAAATAAAGTCTTATTGTAAAGTGTTAATAGATTAGAATTGTTAATTATGGAAGCCCCTTTCTGCCATAGAGTAAAAGCTAAAACAGGTCATTTGTGACTTTTTCTTTCAAAATTGGTATTTTTTTTTTGTTGTGGTGTTCTCTCACAATTTGATGGTTTTGTCTCACAAAATGATTTTGTTTCTTTTACAATTTTGTCTTTTGTCTGACTTTTTCTCAGAATTTTGAGTTCATCTCTTGCAATTCTAACTTTTGTCTCAGAATTCTTCTTTTTTATGTCTCACAATTATGAACTGTGAGGAAAAAACTATTAATTGTGTGATGTAAATACAATAGTATGAATATAAATGCAATTCAAGGGCTCACGATTCCCCAGCCAGAAACTGCAAGGCAAATTTGCAACAATAAATGTCAATAATGACTGAAAATGAATATTTTTGTCAAGCTACAGTAGCTGGCTGCATCCAGGAGTGCCATATGTTGAGAGTAGTATTAAAGATCTATATGTATTGTAAAATATGTTTTAAAATGAAGACTATTTTGTGTTTGTCACACAAAACAGCCCATAAAAACAAAAAAAACAAAACATTGCTTGTTCCCTGGTCACTAGAAAAAAACTTTAAGTAGATGTCTCCTTGCTTCGAACTTATGCGGTTTTCTGACTGCATGCCCAACCAAGCATTTCCATTTAGTTAATTTAGTTTGGCACAAGTCTCTTGGCTCAATGTAATATTTGCAGCTTCCCTCCATGACATTCAGTACTTTTGGAGATTCCAGAGTTCAGTATGATGTTAGTACTGTATTTAGCCTTTACAGTTAAGCAATATCTAATGACCACCTTCTCAAACGTAGTCAATGTTTAAACACATTTAGTATTCAAAGGAGCTACATCTCAGAGTGGGTCCTTTCATCAATAATTTCATTAACTTTTAATTAATTTAATGATTTACTTGGGTAATGGTTTAATTGTTAATGGCTTCGTTTAATGATTTAAAGCGTGGTTAAGATGAGGTGATGCTACTTAGATTCGTCGACTATCGCAACAGAGTAGCTAGATGAGCTAAATGAATTGTGGTTTCATTTGTTTACATGTCTTTCTTTCTTTCTCCCCCTTTTTCGCCCTCTGCAGAAGAAGATCATGATTATCATCTGCTGTGTAATTTTGGGAGTGGTTTTGGCGTCCAGTATCGGAGGAACCCTGGGCTTCTAAACGACATGAAGAGAGACAAACACTTGGAAAGCTGAGTGTTTTATCCACTTAAACACGAGATAAGGAAACTGTCATAAAACGGGGGTTGGGTAGGGTAAAAATCGAATATTCAAAAATCAAACAATCAAAAAAGAAAAAAACGTACGTACTAGCTGATTTAAATATATACAAAAGTGGGTTCAAATACAACATAATATTTACAAACTGTACATGTAAATGTATTGAACATAAAGCAGCACATGGGTTACTACCTGTAAAGGAATTTAAAAAAAAATTTATTTTCTTTTTTTTGCGTTGCTTTCATTTTTGGGGGGGCCTCCAGGACAGTGCCAGCAACTGCTAAATTGTTTTCCGTTCCGACAGAACATGGTGTTTGGCAAACCATGCTAGCATTACGAATACTAACCAACTGACTGCATAGATGTTATAGATAATAGTACTAACGTTCCGAGTGGTTGCTTGCATTCAGATGAAATCTCTCATCGTTACATTATTAGCTCATTACCGATTGAGTGCTGTAGTTTAAAAGCACCGTCAACCTCATAGCCGAATTTTTGTCTTAATACATTTACTGTGGGCAACCGTAAAACAAAGTATAAAAGAACTAAGAAGCACACATTTCGAATTGTGAGAGGAAGCGACATCACCAAGCTTGTGCGTGAAGACGGATTTGTTTTTACTTCATTTGCTGTAGGCAGCGGAGGAACGGATGTTTCACTTTAGCACGTTTCGAAAGCTACACTGGGATCGATAGAGTGGCGTTGCGCAAACTGTTGAACTATGCAGTTTTGATAGTGATTTGCCCCCGCTTTTTGAATTCATTCATGAAAAGTTATTGAAAGAAGATTTCTTATAAGGAACATTTTAAGAAATGTTAATACTTGAAGCAATGCCTAGCCTAAATATTATCTTTTGGAGGGTGGTTAGGACAGCTGAAATGAATTTTCCTTATATTTGCGCTTTTTTTATTTGCTTTGTTTCAAAAAATTGCAGATATATTTGTAAAGGATGGGCTTGAACAGGACTGTTTCGTTTTGGGAGTTTGCTTGACGTTTCACCTTGGTGCTAGTTTATGAAGAGAGAGTAATAAAATTAATTACGATCCTTATTGTTAAATTCTACATATCTGAAACATTGGGAGGAGGTGCAGTGCAGATGAGCTATATATATATATGAAATATTTACCTGTAGATGCATTCTTCAGTTCAATTGAAGAAACCTGTACGGCTGGCCAGGACACTTATTATGCAGCGACTAAATAGAAAGACATTTACACAAACTTTATACAAAATAACTTAAATTTAGCTCTAAACGCACAGAGAGACGGCATCTTGTTACGAAAACTCTAGCTTAGAATAGTACGCTTCGATTTTGTCCAAAGATTTATTTATTTTTTCTCAGAAATACGAATCAAACTGCTGCATCGTGAATTCATTGCATCCTTTTCCTTGCGAAAGAAAGTGCCAGATTGGTTAATTATGTACTGCTTGTTTTAAATTCAAGGGCTAAAATTTAAAACCAAACTTTAGCTCTGTTTTTTTTTTTTTTTTTGATGAAAAATCCCACTTGGCTTGAATCAGATTCGTTGCACTCTTAGAACGCCCTTACCCTCATGTTCATGACGTTCATGACATGTACCAACTCTGAAAGTGCACTCCTTTTCTCAATACAAACATCATTTTCCATGTACTGCTTATCATAGAATATATAACAGGAGCCCCCCCCCCACCCCGTCCCGCTACCCCTTTACCTACCCAAAGCAAAGTAGTAGGGAACAGGAATGATTTTGGGGATAAATACTGTACACTTTTTACAAAGCCTGAGGCAGAGGGCCGGGACTATTTTGCTTTAATCATTCCAGTAACGTCCAGCATGTTTTCTTTGAAACTTCTGTGTATTTAGTGTCGAATCACTTACATGTATGGTAAAATGAGGTAAATATGTATGTCGGTGTTGTTTTTTAGTAGACGATATAGCTGGAAGGCCCTTATTTGTTAACGCATGCAACTTTCGCTTTGTTAGTTTGCATGGCTCTCGATCATGTGTGCACTTTACAATCAAAGAAAACAATGTCTTATGCGGCCACATTTTTTGGGTTGTACCGTTTTGCGTTTTGTTGTTTGTTTTTTAATTTATGATTATTTATTATGACTCTGTAAGGGTTGGATGGGGGGGGTTGACTTCATTTACTAGTTCTGCTGCCTATTTCATCATGACCCCAACGATGCTGGAGTTTTACTGTGGTCCCCATGAATGTGTTCCCTGTGGATGTGCACATGAATACAAAAATCTGTTTGTTGTCAGGTATTTTATTCCTGAACCACGTCCGTAGTGTAAAACAATGTATCCCCCCCCCCCCCCTCCCTCTGGAAACACTCTGGGTACGAATCATTTTTGCGCATCTTGTTCATTTTCCCTTCCCCCTGATGTTTTCCAGAACTTGATTGTTGTGCTTAACTGGTGATGATATGTGAATTCTTTCGTAAGACTATTCTTTATTGTGAGTCGTGTGCTGCGGTGTCGAATTGTGCAACTCAAAAGGCCATGTATGCGTGCCCTGTCCCTTCGGCATTTTTTCCTTTTTTACGTACACGTTGCTGTATATGTGAGCATGAGCATTTGTGTGTGTGTGTGTGTGTGTGGTTGTGCGTATGTGTGTGCGTGTGTGTGTGTGTATGTGTGTGCTCGTCTGCTGTTGGAGCCCTCGGGCGCAAGGGGCTTCTCTGGTCTGCAGGTCTATGGTATGCAGCTCTAGCGCTCCAGTTCTGTGCCGACTTCATTCAAATGTTAAGAAAAGTAATAAGACTAAAAAGCCAAAGCATTATGCGAGTACAGAGCACAATGTTACAGTCGACTGTATTGTGTAGTCCACCCTGCCCGTAAATCTTGTGAACTATCTTGCGTATACATTGACTGTTTTCAATGCCACCGCTTTCAGCGACAAGGTTCTCGATATAAAGGTTTATTTATTTGTTTCTATTCATTCTGAACAGTATGTATAATGTATACAACACAAGCTTGTTCGTTTTAAAGCACTTTCTCCAAAAACAGCTACGTACAAAACAAATATCCCCAAACGATGTTCAAATGTTGTGTGTACTGTATGTTGGGTTTTTTAATTGCTCCCCTCAATGATGCTGTTTATGTTACCATTTTCCCCTTTGTTCAACTCACTTGCATTGCTTCCTCTGTGCTGGCAATACATTAGACGTAGACATTAGATCAGCTCTGGTTAAAAAAAAAGAAAAAGAAATAATAATAAAAAAAAAAACTGTATACTGACATGGGCACAGATCTGGATGAAAGTTTTCTCAGTTGTCTTATTTTCATTTTTCAACACTGTTTTTGGATGTTTGTCACACAGACACTGATATGACCAGACAGCACTGGCATAACACAGCACATTGAGAAGGCATTTTGTAAATGAGTGAAAATTACAAACTACTATATATTCAAAAAAAATAATGTACCTTTTAGAGCTTAACTGCATAATAGTCTTTTTTGGTTGGGGTTGTTGAGTGCCTCATCACTGCAGGTGAATAAAAAACCCTTAAGCCCAATCCGCATGGCGAGCAAGCGGCGACACGACAAAGCTAAATCGCTTCCGCCGTGATCGAGAAACCGTCTGCTGCTCTGTAGACTGCTTTGTAGATTGTAACGCTCGCTAAGTTTCCACACGTGCTTTAGCAGCTCTCAAAGACTTTTATGTTAACTGATACAACATCTCGGTCCAAGGCTAATGAGCGCCCAAGACCTGCGATCGTGATCTTTCTCAACAGCCCCAGCCATGATCCTCCTTAATTTCATCCCCTTTTGTGTCATTCCTTTGATGTATATTCCCATTAAAGTTTATACCAGTATTCTTGTTTCAGTGTTAGATTTAGAACGAGGAAACGGTTTGTGGAGATGGTGCTCAAACTGTGATTTCAGCAAAATGATCATCAATTACAGAGAATGGCCTGTGATGATGTGATGAAAACACTATTCTAATTAGAACGGGAAGATGACTGGATAAGGATGACATAATTGAATAATACCATTATCAAATGTGATGAATTATATAACTACGATGATTTAAAGAATCCCGAGAAGTTGTGTTATATTAGTAGTACTATTGAATGCTCGCGATTTTGTCAATCTGAACTGAATCTTTGTCTTGTAATTATTGTAAATATTTCAAAGAGAGAAAAAATGACTTGCATGTCCATGTATAAAACTACTAAAATAGTTCCTGTCAAAGTTGTGAGGTGGATTGATTTTCTTGTTCTTTGCCCTGGTCTCAGCGATTGGCTGCCGACCGCTTGCTCGCTTGTCCGACGCTTTTCAAGAGTGCTCTATAACGAAGAAAAGGACCATCAGATTCAATACAATACGTTGTGTTACCTCAGAGAGCCATTGCCGGTTCAACTCTGAGGGAAAAAAGTGCTTCCCTCCATGTACACCATCGATAGGTCTACAGGTCAAATGCACACCATCTGTAGCTTCCAGACACCTTGAATGCTTTTCTGTACAGAGGTCCACCACATTGGCAAAGGCAAATTTAGAACAATTAGTGGCATTTTTCTGTGCGTTTCGTGGCACGTGTTTGGACGCTTTCATAATCAGTGTCGGTTAGAAAAACCTTGCGTGCGTAGACTGTAGCATGGCTGAATAGTTGAAATGCGGCATGAGCTATGCTCTCATACGAAGAGCGCAGTTCTTGGGATTTGGTCGTTTTCTTTAGAAGTACAGTAGGAAAACAATAATGCTCAACGCAAACAGAAAAACACTCATCTGTGCAATACAAAGAAAAGGGCTTTCTCACACACGCATTTGAAAGCACTGAAGAACGCTGCCTTCCATATTATTTTGGGAGTTGAGGGAAACAACAGCCACTAACCGTGGCTCCAGCTGTCGTGTTATGTGTCGCCCAACTAGGATCTAAAGTCCATTCAGGGCAGAAAACCACAATGAGATGCGCACCGAGGATGGGAAGGAAGAAATTCAATCGATTCCTGCAACTTTGACTGGAATTGCAACTTCTGTCTTTTATTTTCTGTGTGTGTATGTGTGTACTGTATTGTAAAAAAAGGAAAAAGATACAAACAAACAACATAACTGTCCCTCTCTCCCCCCTCTCTCTTGTAATACTGTTTGCTGTTCTGTTTGGTTAGTGTGGCGTACCAGTATCCCTCTCCTCTCCTAAAACCCTTTGCTATCTTCCTCCCTTCTCTCACAATCTCTCTCTCTCTCTCTCTCTCCCTCTTTTCTCCATGGATCTTTAAGATGAGAACTCTATGCAGATGCTGTCTTTTATAAGTGTGTCAAAATTTTAAGTTGAAATGAAAAATGAAAAAAGAAAAACCCCAACAAACAGATATTATGAACTGAAACAAAAAATAAAGAAAAAAACGATTGTCCAGTGTACATCTGCTGTTGTTGTCTTCCCTACTTTTACTCCTTTCTCAAATCATGGGTGGGGTGGAGGACGTCAAAGAAGCCTGTATATTCATCAAGCATATACACTGACAGTGTTTTTCAAGCTAATTTTCACTGAACTGCCGTCGTCATTACGGATTTAGATGTTTTTGCCAACTTTCTAGGTGAAATATAAACAGTTGGAGTTTCAAGTACTGCCTGCTGGCTTTCCATCTGACATAAAAACTAAATTAACTCAATAAAGAGATTTGATCCTGGAAACCATTCAGAACGGCCATCAGGTTTGATCCTCAGCTTAATTTCTTCACTTAACTATATACATGATATATTGTGATATGTGAATGGTGGTTCATGAAGTAAGATGGAAATTGCAACTCGAATGTCATTTAGCACGCTAATTCCACCCGAACAATGCTAAAGACGTTTCATCCACTGTAAAGCATTGGACCCACTTTCAATTAACTATTAAGCCAGCCACATTCACCCCAGACCCCTGTGTGCAAAGTAGATAAAGTTATTTAGAAAGATAATGGGGTTTTGCTCAATTACGTTGTTATTGATTGCAGCAGAAGATGCCCTGGGAGCTGTGCAAGACCAACAAGTGCTTATCATTACTCTAAATTAATTAATTTAGTCATTGCAGTGAAAACTTGCCAAACTTGGCAGGTATGAAGGGCTGGTTTTCCAGTTGCTAAGCAACAGGCTGTAAATTTTCGTTTAAAAATAATTCAGCCACTGCATGCTGTTTGAGCTACAAGCTTTCTATGCTAATCTTTTTATACCGAGGTTTAGATACAATACTCTCAATTCAAACAAATTTAAATTATGCATGCGATTTCTATAGGTGTAAAAAAAATAAAAACCTGGATGATGCATGCCATTTTCACTCTACACCCTTTAAAAACAATTTTCAAGCATTTATTTTGGGACCCAAAACATGGACTTCACAGCCTCAGAACAGGTGTAAGTTGTCGAAATTGCATGCCTTGGACCCAAAATGAAACTCAAGTGGAAATGCCTCATTTAAAAAGCTGCAAATACTGCATTCTCTTGCTATGGCTTTGAAATTAAATGAATGAAACATGTCTAGGCTGCTTAATATCTTGACTGGTTTCAGGGTATTGGCCAAACAGACAAGACTGTCTGAAGGTGAAAACTTACCTAAAGGATCTTTCACCATCTAGTGGACACTCTGGGACCTCCAATCAACCTTTCAGTCATCAAACAAATCACGCCTCTGGGAATCAGATGAATCCACACACATACACATACATTTTTTACAATTCTTACATGATGAGTTGTTATCGTTTGTGTAAAAGCTGTAAAGCTTTAGGCATAGTGTGACTCGTCTGTTGTATTTCACGTCATCTGAAGCCATATGATAAAATTTGTGTGGAGAAAAGACCATTTTTAGCTGATATTTAAAGCTAAAATTCACCTTCACATCAGTCGTTTTTGCGTCAATGACGTCAATGCTTCAAACGATAAGTGAATATAACTGTTAGTTAGCATTTTTAGGATACAATGCTTATATCATATTAACTTTTATGAAGTGTCATATAGGAGTCTGACGGTTATCACAAATATGTGAGAGATTCCTCAAAAAAAAAACGGTTTGCAGGTTTGAAACGACATGAGGGTGAGTAAGTATCGACATAAATTTCAATATGGATTAAACTATTCCTTTTAGGATGCTTACATTTCTCAAAAGGCATACTGCCTTATACGACCACGGTAGTTTTGTATAAACACGTATATTTTACCTTTGAGATCTGCTGCTCGATAACTGAGGTAGAATGGCGCCCTTTTCTTCTCGCTGATGTCACGCGCAGCAATTCCTTGGCGCTTTGTAGTGGACGCTGTGGCTGCATTACTCATCAATGCCATATATGGACACACCTGCTGATTGTACCTTTTATTGAGTTACTTAATGGTCTGTGATACGTTTATCCGCCTTGTTTTGTTATTTGATTAAAGTCTTTGATTTGATCTTTTTCTGGTTCTGATTTTGGACCGATTCATAGTTATAAATAGAGTCGTACACTTTTGTACTATTTATATAAAACAACTGCTGTGCACGCGTTCAAGGACATACAAAAGCTGTTTGCTCACAAGGACGTGTCCCAATTACATTCCCCTCATCCCCTACTTTCTTGTCTAAACTCCACAATCCTAAAAAGAGGAAAATGTCAAAAGGCGAAACCATTGACTATAACTAAAAATTTGTAGTTACTCAAAATTTAGTAAAATCAGAAAAAAAGTATTGTATAAATATTATTGCATAAATTATTATTATATAAGTGGATTCCTAGACTGATAAAACATCTTAGTGATCAGTCTGAACAAGGAACAAAGTTAAAGCATTTGGTTTTAACTGTACAAGGCAAGTAACAATAAGGAATTTATTGTGTTCTTATTTGATTACTCAGTTAAGATCTTAGCGACCACAGTAAACAAACTGCTTACCCCAGCAGTCAGGTGCATTACACATCCTAAAATCCATGAATGGAAACATTTGTAATAAACAAACTTTCCCAAGGACACCATGCCATTGAAACCAGATGGTGAATGGTGACCAACCATGAGTGGCAAACTTTCACACATAAATTTAAAATGAATGTTACATTAATTTTCCAGCTATTTATTTTTATTATTTGAGAGCATTGAGGTTATAATTCAAACATGTTCTGTTAGGAAATTAATTATCAAAATGTTGTTTAAAAAAAGTATACAGTCACATATAAATGTATGTGTGTGTGTGTGTGTGTGTGTGTGCATATATAAACAATAAATATGTATGTTTATATATATATATATAGCTTATTTATATATAAACATGGAACAAAAAAAATATTTAAAATTGTATCCTTTATATTTGGAATCAATCCTTGCCAAAGTAGCAACTGCGCACCTGGGAAGAACTATTTTTTTTAACTATCCAATCGTGTAAAATTTGCAAGGGTATAGGTACATAAATATATAATCTTCCCGTGCTTTGATCATAGCACATACAACTTCATTTTCACTCAAAATACATCGACTTAGCACCAGTGCTCCCAGGTAATATAGGTTGAAAACAAGCTCAAAACAGTAAAATGCAATTAAATAAAGAAGACAAATAACAAATAAATACATGGGTTAACATGGTATAACTGAGGAGTTAAAACAAGATTGCCTTGCTGATTGTAATGGTCACAAAATCATTCCGTAACGTGTGAGCTTAAAGAGCGAAACAGGCACATCCAAACTTGACATGAGCGTGGGGGGAGACGGTCACGACATCACGTGAGAAAGGCAATATAATAATACAGTGATATGTTTACACTCATTGTTCTGCAATCAAAACACACATTATTACAGTTCCCTGTTTATTGCACAAGGGACAGAAATGTTCGTTTAAAAGCATAACAAATAATGGCAACGAAAGAAGAGATTACAGTCACTATAACAAGTGTTCTTTAGGAGTCCTGCCATTCCTGACTCCGTGTCCGATAGCCTCTGGAGAATGGAGGGGTCGAAACAAGAAATCCTAAAACTGGGAGCTCTAAAACTAGCGTTTTCAGTTACAAGTGTTAATATAAATAAAATGCATACTACAGTGATCTTTTATAAAAGTTTTCCTGTAAATAATACAGTCAGAGGTACAATACAATACAAGGTAAAACCAAATGCCATTACAAGCCTATCAATATACATTTTCCCCCTTCGCTTTTCTCCCATTTTTTTTTTTTTCATAGCACAACCTATCGTTTCTATACACTAGCAAGTTAGTTGCAGTTTTAAAATATGGGTTCTGAGCGACATCATTCAAATTAAAGGGGGAACGAATGGATGATGCCACTAAGAAATGAACCCAATAAGCGCAATGCTGTCATCTGCTGAATAATAAGGTTTGAAGCAAATCTTCGTGCTGCAAGGACCACACAAGTTAGAAAAGTTAGGACATTAACAAAAAGGGGGAGGAATACAAAAAAATTCAAATAAAAAAAACTTTTGACAGTCCTACACAACACATAAATGTGTTGCCTCCAATAACTGAAGACGTTTCAAATACGCTCTATACACTGTTAAACATTGTTACTTCTACTTGTTAAACATACTTGACAAGTTGCTTGACGCGTCTCGGAATTCATCGGACAGTCAACGCGTTTTCTTTGTATTGTCTAGGATTGAAAATTGAGAATGCTTTCGAGACTCTCAATCGAAGCTGGGCACGGGATGAAATGTATGGTTGTCCGATATGTGTTTCTTGTGGCAGTTACCCTGACCATGAGGATACGTGTCCATTCTGAACCTAAAGTCACTATAATTTAACCTGCCCATTGTGACATCACAAGAACAATACTGATCTAACAGTACCATGGTGGGAAATGTGCTATTTAATACACTATAAATATGGAAATGTCTCATTCGAAAAGCAATCCGTTTTCAAGAATTAAAACAAGACGCCAGCTAGTTTGCACTTCTTCGAAAGGCTGGTATCAGAAATGAAGGCAGTGGCCCTCAAACGTCCCCCACCCCCAAAAGGAACTATGAAAATTTAAGTAAGGTCACCTGTGGTGTTTAGGATGAGAGAAAGGGTGGGGAAAATGTCACTATGACCTAAAACTAACAGTCATTATTTGTGATGTAACAAATCCATTGTTTAATCCGGGGTACATGCAGGGACAGTTCTCTTAACCTAAACAACAACGCGTTCAACAAAAGCCTCACAGCCACACCTCAAGCACTAGAGATGAGTGACAATAAAAGGAATGGGGGGTTTTGGCACCTCCAAAAGCCTTGGCATGAATCTCCGAAACAAACCGCAAGTTCTGCTTCTCTAGTTCTCGCCACTATAAAAAGGGCCCTGACGGCATACCCAAGAAGTTGGTGCCCACGTTGATACTCGAAGAAGGTGCCGAGCTGTTCCAGTGGACCTTCTGATGGTGTCTTAAGTTGGATTTGCTGGAGAAACGCTTATCACACTGCTGACATGAAAAAGGTTTCTCCTTGGTGTGGATGCGGCGATGGCATACGAGTTGAGTGGAAACCCGGAAAGCCTTACCGCAGTCAGGGCACTGGTAACGCTTGGGTTCAGTGTGGATGCGTCTGTGGTTTTTGAGTGCCATCAGGTTGGAGAATTCCTTCTGGCAGGAGTTGCAGAAATAGGTGCCCATCTTGTGGCTGTTCTTGTGATTCAGAAGCGAGCTGGCGTGACGGTAACCACGGCCGCATTGATCACAGACATGCGACTTACACCCCGCCTCACTGCGACTCTGCTGTTGCTGCTGTTGTTGTTGATGATGCCCAGATGAGCTGCTGCCACTGGGACCATGGTGTGATGGGTTAAGCTTTGGGAGCCCATTAGGATCCAGTCCCTGGGCCTGCATCAGCGTAAGGTCAAGCCCAGAGCCCCAGCTCACATCTGAGCCACTGGACGAAACCCCAGGCTGTTGCAATGTTTTTGGGACGCGTCCATGTTGCATTTCCAAGTGGAGCCTGAAGCTAGCCTGGGTAGGGAAGCTCCGCTGGCACAGAGTGCAAGCAAACTCCCGATCTTTTTGGTGCACGCGGCGGTGGTTTTGTAGTTGGGAGGAGACGCGAAAAGCCTTGCCGCATTCTGGACAGCGGTGTCGTCTAGTTTCAGAATGGATGCGACGATGGTTCTTGAGTGCAAGCAGGTTGGAATAGGTCTTGAGGCACACAGCGCAATGGTAGATGCCAACAGTGTGGGTGTTTTTGTGATTAAGGAGTGAGCTGGCATGCCGGTAAGATCGGCCACACTGGTCACATCTGTGAAGAAAGAGGAGAGGAAAAGTAAATCTCCCCTGCTCGTTGTCCTTTTAACCCCTTAACAGTTAGTAACCTAGTTTAGTCTGAAAGTAACCTGACAACATGTAACAGACTTCTATGATAACTGCATTGACGGATACACAAATACAGGTATATGATCTTGAATCCAGCTGCCAAAAAACTGGCTCAGCTTGGAGAGGAACTTAAATAACATTGCCTATTAAGGCAGTGAACAGCCTGAATATGAATTATAACTGAAAGTATCCACCAATTATTTTTGGTGTTAAAATAATGGCAGTGGTATAATATTCTATAGAATTTCTGTGTGCTAGTGTATGATAACTGTAGATATATCATTTTGTATCCCTCTACACGACAACCTAGTCATGAGAAAAATGTACTGCAAGTCACTGTTTGTTTTCAAACTCATAGTACTTATACTAAAAGATTCAACAATTGAATGGAATTTATTACACACAGGAAGACTTTTTTAAAATAACATAACTGTAGAGCAAGTGACGTTTTGGGATTATACCTAAATTCTGGTCAGAATAAAACATGTTTTCCAAGCACTTAGCACATGTAGTGAAGCAGTGTGTTTTGTTTTTTCTTTATGTGAATTTATGAATGCTTGTTCTCATCATGTAATATAAGTAGTGTGTTAGTGTTAGTATGTTGGCACATTTCCAAAACCTTTTTTTGCTGGTAATGATGCCTTGACAGCTTTTACCTTAAAAGCTATGTTTATATTATTTAGTAAACATGCATTAAAAAAATGGGTCTAAATCCCATGCTTTTGGGCCCAGATCAGTATTTATTACTGAATCACAACAGCTCATGATGGTCAGTATGAGTACTTTTGGCAACTGAATGTAAAAATGGTAACAACAGTAAACTACACCATACATTATAGAATATTATCAATCAGGTCAATAAATAAGGAGGGAATCAATGGTTTGGTACAATACACACACATCTACCTAGTAGGTACATCAAAATTCACCCATTATATCAAGACATCCTTACAATCTAGTGCATATTACTAACTGAAAGCAAAGGGGGTAACTTATCTGGTCTCCACTAATCATACTGTCCAAACTTCAGAAAAATCCGAATTCCGGCACGCGTATGGTCCCAAGGAAGCCGGATTGGAGATCATATACCTGTAATAGACATGTAGAAACCTGTGATCTTTACTAGTTCAGTTCAAAAATCTCGAACAACAGACGTAAACTCACGTGAACCGGTATTCCTCTCCCTCTCTTGTGCTTGAAGTGGCCTTCCTCACGCCCTCCTTGCCTACCTGGTTGTCCCCGCAGCGATGCCTGGCCAGCCCAGAACGACCCTGGAAGCTCTTCCCGCAGGTGGGGCAGCCGAAACGGGTGTGGCCCTCCTCATGGACTCTCTGGTGATTCCGAAGAAAGCGGGCCAGCCGGAACGCCTTGCCACAGGTTGAGCAGATATGCCGCTTCTTCTGCGTGTGGATACGCATGTGATTCCGCAGGGCCATGTAGTTGGTGTACGGCTTGTCACAATATGAGCAGTTGAAGTTGCCGATTTTGTGTGTGTTTTTGTGGTTCAGCAGACTGCTAGCATGTTTGTAAGAGCAGCCACAAAGGTCACAGGCAAAAGGGCGTTCTTCACGCTCTGGAGACCCCAGGTCACCCGCATCCATGCTCATATTAGAGCTGTTGAGGGAGGCAGAGGACGAAGGAAGCTGGGCACTGCAGTTATGCGAGGCCAGATCTGTGGTTGTAGTAAAGACTTGAGAGCACCCATCGCATTCATATTCAGTTGGAGGCGGAGCCGCCTGCATGCTAGGACCAGGAAGGGGACCAGGAATATCTTTGCAGAGCTGGTTGCCGGTATGTGTTTCAAGCTGCCTCTGGTTCCTGAAGCCCCGGCCGCAGTCAGTGCAGGTATATTTCTTAAGAGCAAAATGCATTCGGAGGTGGTTCTTCATTGCCAGTCGATTAGGATAAGTGGAGTTGCACACGTTGCAGTGGTATTCGCCAATCTTGTGTAGGTTCTTATGATTGGCCAGACTGCCAGCATGACGGTAAGTACGTCCACACTGATCGCAAGCAAAGGGGCGACGACCGCTGCCGTCATCAACTTGCTGGGCCCTAGCCCCCGCATACGGCTTCTTGAAACCTTGAGGTTGGCCATAATTGGTGTTCACAGGAGGATTCTGAATTTTGGGGTCGCCCATCCTCATAGCTTGGAGCTGCGAAGGGCCTCCCTCATAGCGGGCACCATTGGGATGAGACATGCTTTGAACCCGTTGGTCTCGATCGCCAGTCTTTGCTCTGTGCTCTTCGTGTAGCCGTAGATGATTTATCAACTGCTTCTGAATCTTGAAGGCTTTCCCACACTCCTCACACTTGTGCCTGCGAAGAGACAAAACACACAAAAACAAACAGATAAGAAAGCAGTGTTAAAATGCTCTTCTAAAAAAGGAAGAAACAGAAAAAGGGAAGGTCCCCTTACAAATACAAAGATGACTATACAATGCTCAAATGGGGTACAGACGTTATGAAATTCAGACTCAACTGTGTGTATGTGTGTATATCAGTATGAGTTATGTTTGTTGCCCTCGTCGTCTCTAATGGGAAAAAAAAAAAATCACCAGTGCACACTGCCTTGACACTCAAAATTTCATTTAAAATCTATTCATTCAGTGATGACCTGGGTAATCACATGAGTGGGGAACTCATGATAATACATAAGCATTCAAAGTATGCAAAGAGAACTAAACAGTTAGAGTATAATAGGGCACATGCAATGCTGGCTAACCTCTTTAAGTCAAAATGAGTCCTCTGGTGGTTCTTGAGAGCCAGTAGGTTGTAGTAGCGTTTTTGGCAGACAAGGCAGCGGAAGACCCCAGTCTTGTGAGATTTCTTATGGTTGAGCAGGGAGCAGGGGTGTCTGTAACTCCTTCCACACTGGTCGCACCTGTGGGGCCGATCATCAGAGTCTGGCAACTGCCGAGGGTCTATAGGGCCCCCGCTGCCACTGGTACCAGCACCACCCGTCATCCCTTTAGCTCCATTCATACCCTTGTTCAGTGCCCCCACTCTCGCCTTGCCTGGACACAGGTGAGTGATCAGCTGATGGCGATCTGCAAAGAACATGCCACAGTCAACGCAAATGTGGTTCCTTCCATCCATTTTGCCATTAGAATTAGAGCTAGTGCCACCCAAGCCCTGTGTACATCCATCTGGCCGGGGATGTCCGTGGACTAGCTCGTGGTTAAGCAAGTCCTGTTTTCTGCTGAAGCTCTGGCCACATGTGCTACAGATCAAAAGACTGGTTGTGCTACCCTCTTGTCGCCTCCTCCACTCTTGCTCACCTATTGGAGAGAGGGCAGAGGAGGGTCCTGCCCCATGGTTAACCCCATGGCTTCGTAAGTGGCTACGAAGTGCCCTCAGGCTGGCGTAATGGTTTCCACAGATTGTGCACTGATAAACCTCTCCGTCGTCATCCTCGTCTTTGTGATTCATTCTCTTACTGTTCCCCTGGGAGTTGTCTTGAGCGCCTCCAAACTGCATTGTGTCATGGCTACGTCTCTGCCGAGCACTTTCTTTGAGGTTGGCACTGCCTGCTGGCAGGGAAGCACCACCGGGGCTATGGAAGCTTATGCTACTCATGTAACCATTGGTCATACCGCCTTGGTTGACACTGCCTGCTTGACGATGGTTTTGTGGAAGAGGTGAGTGACCAGAATTGCTTTGGGCAAGAGCGCCGTCGAATCGGTCATGGAATTCCAGTGAATCCAGGCCATTGTTATGGGAACCGTCTGGGACAAAGTGTGCCGCATCACCAAGATTACCGGGCAGTGAAATTGGCGTTGTTGCACCACTCTCCTGATCCTGAGAATGTACAAAGCCTTGTTGAGAGTCTATCCCTGTCAGTGGCTCAGAGGAAAGCCAATCTCCCTCTGTACCCATCGATTGCGAGTTTTGTCGGGTTTTGTGACTACGGAGGTGGCTATGAAGTGCCGCTAAGTGTGGATATTGCTTACAGCAAACAGTACACTGATAATGACCAGTTTGATGGGAGCGTTTGTGATTAACTAGACTCCCAGCATGTCGATAGCTTTTCCCGCACTCTTGGCACTTGAATCGGCGTTCAGCATCATCAATGGCTGCAGACTGCTCCTGTGACCTTGTCTCACCATTGGATGATGATATTGACGGTTGAGAGTTTGAAGCCAGTCCATCAGAATTTAAAATAGCAGGACCATCTTGAGCATGCGTTGTGGTGTGAGGGTCATGGGTAAGATAATGAATTTTGAGACTCTCCAAGTCAGGATGTCCCACTCCACAATATGCACAGGTATATATGGGATTATTAACAGGAGGGCCTAGCATTGGGTCATAACGCTTGTCGGGTAACGGAGGCAGTGGAAGAGGATCACCTAGAGCAGGTGTATATGGATTTACCGCTGGGGAGCGAACAGAACTAAGATTATGAGGCACTATCCCTGGGAAACTACGTGTTAGGCCCAACGAAGATGATGCAGCATTATGTAACAAAAGGTGCTCTTGAAAGTCATTCTTATTAGGCAAAGCAATTTGACAAAGATGACAAAAGCTGGGTGCCATGTCATCATTCTGGGCGCCAAGGGGACGAGGGTCAGATGGTGCTTCAGGCACAAGGGCTCCCATGGACATTCCAGGGGGCTTAAATTTTGAATGAGTGCGTTCGTGAGCACTGAGAGCTGCAAGATTGTTGAACTGTTTGTAACAGACATTGCACTTGTACGTGCCCTCTTGATGAGACTTCTTATGGTTTACCAAGCTGCCATGATGACGATATGTCCTTTCACACTGATCACATTTGAATGGTCTGTCCCAGGCATCTTCAGATCCCGGAGATTTTTGTTTGTCGTGGTCATGGCCAGGCAACATTCCACTGTTGTTAATGTGACTCCTGAAAGCCGCCTCGGACAGATCTTGTGCTAGATTATAATCCCTTTCTTCGTCGACATTGTCGTCGTTCTCCTCCTCAGCTTGGGCACTTGGGGACAGGGTGTGGATGCGGAGGTGGTTTTTGAGCGCCACTGCATTGGGCAACGTTCTGGTGCAGACCGGGCACTGGAAGGAGCCCATCTCATGAGTTTTTTTGTGAGAAGCCAAGCTACTGGCATGCTTAAAAATGCGTCCACACTGCTCACATTCAAATCTGCCATTTTCTTCTTGATGATAGTGTGCTTTCATGTGCTCCAGTAGGCTAGGTGTACTTGGGCAAATGATGTCGCATTCTTTGCAAGGGAAACCCTTGGCACGATTCATATCATGCATAGCCATGATGAGAAAATTGAAATGGAAGGGGGAAATGTCCACATAAAATGATCCTCGAACAAAGAAGAAAAGGGGGCAATGTGTGATGTTCAGCTCTCTGCTTCTGTAGTATCAGCCATTTTACCTGGGTGACAGATATTCTCTCCAATCAGCCTTTCAATTCCACTCGGTCACAGCAGTTCAGAGAGGGTCTGGACAGTTGTGGGCATCAGAGGAAAGCTGAGAACATACAAAAAGAAACTAAATTAATTTAACTTCATCCATCTACATTCATTACAATAAGTGGCAGTATATAAATCTAAATGCTAGTTAGAAACAAGGTTCTCAAAGCTGTTCATTAAGAGTAATCAAGAGCCTTTGACAAAAAACATTGCTGCCACATTATTAGGCGTTTGCTTTGACACATTTGATCTCACATTTAAGTCATATGACAGATGCACAGGTTCAAAGCAGCTGAAAATGAGCCAGCTTTGTGTACCTGCATGCTGACGTCAACTGTACACAGAACGGCTGATAACTCTGCTGACTTTGTTTACACAGGCACAAAAAAACAGCATAAGCAAAGCTCTACCAAGGGTAAGTAAATTAGGGATTATCTGCAAAACATATGGCCAAGGCCTAAAATTATAAAAGAATACGTATTATCACTCATATTAAATCTGTGAGTGACCACCTAGATGACCAAGACAAACTTTTGCAGAATGTACTCTAAATAAAGTGATTTTGCAATTGTGGGACCTTAGAGAAATGCAGTCAATAAAAAAAAGAATCATCTAAATAACACAAGAAAAGGTTTCTGGAGTAACTGAACTCAAGCAGAATACATTTGCTAATGTTCATCTCTTCCTTCTTCAACCCAGTAGAAATGTTGATCGTGCAAGCATTTTATGCAAGACTAAAAACATCAATGAGCCAAAGCACTTTTGTAAACAAGAGGTCTGGGTCAGAATATCCCTGGGCAAACTTGATTAACATATTTTCACTAATAGCTGTCAAACCATTGAGCTGTTCCTACATTTGACAAAGAATTTCAATGTAAACTGAATATCTTTGGAGCTATTTTGACAGCTGAAGTCAGCACTTTGCAACAACAAGCAACCAGAAGTCATGCACTGTCAATACGTGCTGGCGATATATAAGACTACTTGTACAATATATAAGACTACTTGCAACACAATGACTACCAATGAGAGCGCAAACGGTGTAGGTTGCTATCTGCACCCTGACACAACTAAATACAGCAGTAAGGTATACAAACTCCTACAAACAAGCAAGGTTGCATTGCATTGCCTTGTCGTCCCACGGTACCTCTTTAGCTATCCTGCCAAAATAAGAAACTCCAATACCACATTCATGCTCAGATTAATAACTACAGTCAATATAGGCCTACTCTTTTATGAATTATATGGCACAGCCGTTGATTTATGAGGAATCTTTTTCATTTAAAGCCACATATGTGATGAGGTTTTGGCAGCACATCAGATCCAAAATTAAGACTGACCGAGATTTTATTTCATTTCCACATTTAATATTTTTCTGAACCAATGAACACAATTTTAATACTGACAGTCACTATTAAATCAATCATATGTGCTCTTCAAAACGTGTGCATGATTCTGATTTTCTGTTGCTTTCATGGGTCACTAAGTGCCAGTACTGCATATAAAATCACTTCCTCAAATTAAATCACTGCCACGGGCATCACTAAAGCAAGTGGTTACTTTGGCAACTTGTGCTCCAATATAAATACAGAACCAGTCTTATCCAAATCTTTGTAGCTGGGAGCTCAATAAAAAGCTTCAGTGTGTTTGGCGACTTTTCTACTCAAGATAATATGTAGAGCACAGCATTATTCAAGTGGCATTTACTTTTAGAAAACTAAATAAAATGCACGGTCACAAATTCACTTCAATTAGTCCCCACTGGGGAACCATTCTTCTTACCACACAACTGGAATTAAAGAAACAGTGCTCTTTTACCACACAATGGCCATCAGAAAACTGAAACACTAGAAAGCTCCACTGGGTTATTTTCCTGCCTCTCTTAAGCCTGCTGTATGGCAGTATTTCACTGTCAGTACAATAACTTCAATAGAGCCACCTCAACAATAACCCAATGTTCAGACAATGTGTGACTGATATCAAAACCTTTCAGTGTGAAGTGATTTGGCAAGAACAGTCTTGTTAAGAGCTGTACCAAGGTTTGAAGAAAATGCATCAAATTACTCTGCATGGGTCATATAGGTATAATTTCATTGTAGCTCTGAATCAGCCTGTGTTTGTAGTTCACCAAGTTTCTTTACAAAATGTGATATCGCTGTCTGAATTTACATTGCTATCTCATAATAATCAGGTAAGTCTGGTACCACGGCATGCATTACTGTAATTATTTATTTAATATATCAAGTAATCGAACAATTAAATGAAACCAAAAAAAAATGTTTAAGGGCTTATGTAAGTTCTACTTATCCTAAAGTTTCAACATTTACAAAGACACTGTAGTTTCACTGTTTCTTATATTTGCAAGTACATTTTGTGCTACAAGTTGCAATACAGATTATGTGAAGTGTTTATGATGTGATCATCACTCATGCATAGCACAGCCTGCTGTATGTGGAATGAATCTAGTCTCACAGCATCTGTGATCTGAGTTAAGATCGCATGCCCTTAGGGTATATAACCTGACCAGTGGTCTCTGACTCAAGACCATCTGGATGATTTAGCTCTTCAACGCTGTCAAGATCCATACTGCAAAATGCCAGATGGGTCCAGATTTACAGAATAAAATATAAAAATATACAATCAGACAACGTCCAGCATGTTTGCTCATTTGTAAATTGGTACAAGCAGTACTACAACATGTTGCAGTGAAGGAATATTTCAAAAATTAATGGTATATTGATGATATCAGATGGCCATATCATGGTATTTAATGATTTAAGACATGTCAGATATACGTACTTATAACAACTGAATGATCATATAACAAAAACACTGTAATGCCTGGGTTTTTTTGGTAGCAAAATAAGTGTATTGGTTAAATTCACTGATGATACACTTGATAAAACTCCAGTAATTTTGACAAAGACTTTTTTTTATAATATTTCCAGTCATTTGCAATAGGGATAATAAAATAAAAATGATCATTCAGACAATTTTGTGTCGAAAAGTTTAAAAAGAAAACAGCTTTGCAAATCAAACATCACAATGACGTGCAAGAAATTTTAGTCGACACAAAAGAAAAACATAAAATAAGCAGAATGTAACAAACTCATTTACCAAAGAAATTTCCGCTTTTTTGTTTGTTTGTTTTTGCACCTGGAAAGTGCTAGTCGCTGATGACCATGAAAATCTGGAGACAATCAGCCCTGTTATAAAAGCTAAAGGTAAAGACTAAAATATAGAGGCCGTGTGAAAGATGAAACACCAAAACATATAAAAACACAAGTGTTTATTTTTAACAACTTGGCTTTTACTTCTAAATATGCAAAACGAGCTCTCCATTCATTATTACATCATGTTGTGAACATGTTTATTGTATTAATACACAGTGTTATTTTTTTAACCAGTAAAAAATATATATACTCACTATAGCAATTTCCTTGATATTTCATATTTGTATTAACGCGTTATTTTTCCAGACACTATTTTAAAGTCTCTATAGCCTATAGACATTTAGATCTCTTACAATCTAGTAAACAGTGATAAAACATATGGGCTCATAAAAACACAAACAATCATTTTATCAACTTTACTATTATTTCTCCCTAAATCTAAATATACGAGCTGACCTCCCAAAACATTGTTACAGTTGAAATATGTTGTTATGCTTTATATTTTGTTATTTCCCAATGGCGCAGCTCACAAAGAAATAAACGGGTGGGCCTAAAACGTCTGTGGACCCCTAATAATAACAACAAGAATTTTAGCCAATTGGAACAAAACCTGTTTTAATATAAAATGTAAGCTATTAACGCCTTGCTATGACCTTGGCTTGGCGCTCCCACACCCGCTTTTTATCCGGACAAAAGCAGATGCAGATACCCGACATTCCGTGTCATTTTCCCTCCCCAGACTCACCAAATTAGACGCCGAAAGTCCTGAACCCAGACAAAAATATCGTGCATCCAGTTGGGCTTGATATAGGTTAATTTCTCTTGCCCAATACGTGTGTACGTCGTTGTGAGGGATACCAAAATTTACATCCCGACCCGTATGTTTTTCACAGGATGCGAGTCGCTGTGTGCAAATATTAGCTGGTGGGCTATAGCAGCCAAATCGCGTGTATGAAGGGAGAAAAAACGACAATTTTCGAAGCGCCAAATGTTTTGGACGGAATATTCGCGCCCATTTTTTGTCTACCCCGTGTGAGGGTTCGAATGCGCGAAAAACATCCTGGGATCGTACGCGATCGCATCGATTATTTTAATGTGTCGGTCTGTCTGACAGCGACAAACCCCTCCGCGGCTAACGCGCTAGCCTCCCCTCACTATACTAGCGCGTACAACGACAGCAAAACAAAACATTCCAGCAAACAAAATAAGCCATTTTGATAGTCGTGTGGATAAATAGTACCCAAATAAATCTGTCTGAATCGATGCACGCCCGCGATATAGCGTGAATTGCTTTCTGCTGAGCAGTAAGGTCAGTGCTAGTCGGCTAGCTGCCTAGCGACACAAAGATCCGGAGGCTCGCGAGCTCTGATTCAATGAATGTGGCCATTGTGTGCAATTAAACAAACACCTTCAAGCTGCAACCACTTACCCGACTTACAGACGTGCACAATGATCAGGGATGGGGGTTTATGATCTTTTTGATTGCGTAGAGGATAAATGGCATGTTCAGTCGCTCGCCATAATTATTTTTTAACTCTTTTTTTTTTCTTCAGCGGGCGGCTCCACCGTCTTTTTCTCGGTGTATTCAGCACACTTCCTGCTGCGGGCTGAATGGGGATGGAGAGCTGCGGACGTGCTTCACCGCGTCACTCTGCGCTCATTCTCCGTGTGTTTGCGTTGGAAGTAAACATTGTCCGCTGCACCGTGGACCGAATTTTTAAAAAAGAAAAAACCATAAAGCAGATGTTTGCGTTATTTTGGCTAGACAGTAGACAGTGTCCGCAACTTTTTGCAAATCCACTGGAAATGCCACCCACCCAAACGTACCATGGTACTGCCATGTTTTTCTACGGTATTACATTGTAATACCGTAGGTGTAAATATATTTCAGTGTTTTAGGTAAAGGTTAAAGGGACAGTTAAACTATAATAATTTTATAAAATAAGATAATTTGAATAATGGCATTAATGCAGAAAAATTACTTCCATTCTAATATTTCTTCCATATGGAAGTCAATGGGTACCATCAACTTTTTAGTTAACATTCTTCAAAATAGGAGCTGAATATACACGCTTTCCATTGGTGTATGGTTTGTTATGATAGGACAACATTTGGCTGAGACAACTATTTGAAAATCTAGAATTTAAGGTAAATATTAAGAAAAACGCCTTGGAAACTGTCCAAAAAGCAGTTCTTTGCAAAATATCTTAACGTGATATCGTAATGATCTTTGGCATAGAAGAAACATTTATTGTTTTGACCCATAAAATGTATTGCTGGCTATTGCTACAAATATACATGTGTGACTTATGACTGGTTTTGTGGTCCAGGGTCAGATATGAGGGTGAGTAAACCATGACAGAATATTAATTTTTGGGTGAACTATACCTTTAATTACATAAATGCTTGTTTCCTCTCATTTAGGGGTTTTGTATTTTGGTTTTAAACACACAATTAAATCCCTTAAAGTATAGTTCTGTGAATTTTGTCTGCTATAGTTGAAGTGAAGTGACTTGTGGCCAGGTATGATGAACCATACTTGGAGTTTGTGCTCTGCATTTAACCCATCCAAACAGTGAACAACCTGTGAAGAGAAGGTGGAGAGAATGCTGGGTATTCACTCCCACCTGGGACTCGAACCCATGACCTTTGGGTTACAAGTCCAACTCCCTACAAAAACAAATCAACTTTAAAACTATGAAATAACACAAATTGAAGTTATGTCAATGGGCATTATCTAAAATTGTAAATATCTGAAAAATCTTTTTTGTCCAGCTCTGCTTACTCTGGATAATTATAAGCCAACTTCATGCATTTTAGGATGCATTGTTTTCCTTCACAGCATAAACGCTTTAGATCAAAAGATTTTCATATCGACTGGCATGTGATCGCGCACCACTGAATTAAAAAATTAATTACACACTGGCATTTGGTATGACATATCTTCATAACAAATGTGCATGTCTCCATCTTATTTAGTTTACCAGCAGACCAAATAACAATGATTACATAACCAGAAACCATTACATGGCACATAATCAAAGTTCTGCAGTTGCGTGTATCCCACAGCCTTTTCTGGATATAATTAATTATGAGCTCCATCTGTGGCAAGTCATAATATTTTCACTAGATTAGACCCATTCCAATTTAGGAAAACAAACATTTTAGCATTTGTGAGTAACACTGTTATAACAATATCTTAAACCAGAAAAAACTCAGTGTAAAAAACAAAAGCAGCGGAAGCAGTTTAGTCACATTATATTTTCTTGTAGCCCCTGAAAATCCTAATTTGCTAAAACTTGCTTTTAAATCTCTACTAAACTTGGATTCACTGTTTGTGCTTTCTGAGCTTATGCACATCAAAATTGTAGCCCAAAAATAACCATTTACTACCATTTTCATGTCTTTGTTTTAAATAAAGTTGCATTTGGAAAAGAGATTTTCTATTTATTTGATTTTGCCTGTGTTGTTGAGGGACTGGAGACGGTAGGTTCATTTATGGATGCAATTGTAATTCAGTCCACACTGAAATGGTTTTGAGTGGTTGGAAGACACGCAGATAAGAGGGATTCTGCACCATTATTTACAATGCACAGGCTGAAATGTTTTTTTGTGATTTTTATCAGTGTAATGTATGATCAGCTGCCCTGTGCTTTCTTTTTCCTCTGGACCATAAAGCCTTTGCTTGTCGCTACTTGCTTAATAATGACTGGTCCATGTTGTGTCTAGTATTTGTGCTAGTTGCACTTTTATCAGCTTTCCATTAAAACTTTGAAAAGCGATTTTCAGCACATGTCCCTCCAAAGCTGTCTGAAAGTTCCAAACATTTGACGGCACCCATTGACTTCCATAAATGGAAAAAAAATACTATGGAAATCAATGGCTACCACAGATTAGTTGGTTTCTTCAAAATATCTTCAGCATGACTTTATGTGTGTTTTTGCAACTTTGGACACAGCAGTGAGAAGTGAACAACCACACCCACACACCCAGAGCAGTGGGCAGCTGCGGCACCTGGGGGAACGGTGCCTTGCTCAAGGGTCATGGTATATTGAAGGTGGAAAAAGAGTGCTGGGAATTCACTCCCACCACCCACAATCCTTGCTGGACCTGGGACTCAAATCCGCAACCTTTGGGTTACAAGTCCAACTCCCTATCCATTAGGCCACGACTGCCCCCCTCCCCACCAAAGTAATCTGTAATAACTGTCGATAGTTATATTTGTGCTTTTGATGCTGCCGTAAAGCAATTCGCCCTTTAGTACTATTTTGCACCCAATGTTTCAACTAAAAACAGAAAATATTGTATATCTTTTGAGAACAGGCTTCAAAGTGCATGTTTCTGAAAACAACATCATTATCATCTTAGTGTAAAGTATAAATTTGGCATGCATAATACAGCAGAGCCATATAAAGGAGGATCATTTTGACAGCGTTTACATCTGTATGTTAAACGTTTTAGTTTTTAGTAAATCATTGTCCTGTGAATGCTTCCAGTGTGCTGTACACCTCCCGAAAAGTGAAGCCAAAGCATTTCAATCAGCCCCTGGTAATATAAAACAATTTACATTTCAAATTTTGGTTACATTCCTCTCGTGTTAATATATGTTCAAGTGTTCTAATAAGTTAGTTTTTAGTTAATTAATAGATGCTAAAAACAGGGTGTGATCTAGTTTGTGATTGTTTTTTGGGGCGATACCATGGCTCCAGTTGGGCTCCAAATGAATCACTACAGTGCAGACTCAGACTCATAATGACATCATTGGTGCAAGATGACAGCGGCCATACTTTAGCATCACTTTTCTAACCACTTAAGAGCTCGCAAGGCCGTTTGTAAATGTATTGTGTCTGGCTTCCAGTGTCGTCCTCAGACTATGTTTAGCTGTACAAAACAACTCATTTTGCTGTTTGACATTGAAAACTGGTGTGCCTTACCATGTTATTTTATTCAATATTAAAATAACATGGTAAAACAAACAATGGCTTGTAGAAAAAGGCTTTCTTCCACTTTGTAAAGTAAGGTAGCTAGTTGAAGGAAGTGGCTTGTTTTGTACGTGTCACGTGAGTGCTCAGGAATGACGCAGAGAGTAGCGTAGTTTGATTCAAATACATACATCTTTACTAAACATCCAGGGA
>JAUCMS010000038.1:17203593-17228060 GCA_032357445.1 Enteromius radiatus | reverse complement strand
CAAGGTCTTCAGGATCACTAGAAACTTCCAAACAGGTGTGATTTGGAGCTGGTTGGAGCTAAACTCTGCAGAGCTGCAGCCCTCCAGGAATTGAGTTTGACACGTCTGCGTCTAGCGCTTTAGCATAGCTCCATTCATTCCTCGGGATCCAAAAAGGGATGAATTTAGAAACCACCAAACACTTCCACGTTTTCAATAGTTACACGAATAGTTACACGAGTAAGTATGGTGACACAAAATAAAACATGGTGATTTTCTAAGCGGATAAAAAAGATAACTATAATGTATGGCGGAAGAGCACTTCACAGCAACCTCGGCGCACTGCTTGAAAATCACCATGTTTTATTTTGTGTCAGCATACTTACTCGTGCAACTAGTCATGCAACCCCCTCTTTAAATCGGGAAAACGTGGAAGTGTTTGGTGGTTTCTAAATTCATCCCTGTTTGAATCCTAAGGAATGAATGGAGCTAAGCTAAACGCTAACATAGTGGCGCTGTGCACTAGAGCGATTAAGTGCACGCACTGAGACGGGAGTTGAGAGAAGAACATAGTCGAATATGGAATAACTGTGGAGAAAATGGGAATCGCATGTATATTTATTTAGTCAGTTTAATGTGAGTTGGGTATCTATTCATATTTTCTGCTATACAACTGTTGCCTACTCTTTTTGTTAAATTAAAAAATATATATTTTTTTGCATTACGTCAAGATAAAAATGCGTATTTAAAGATATATTAAACAAATATATTTTATTTAAAGAAGATCTACAATTTTTATTGTGAACATACTTTCTCTTATCAAAGTTTATTTGCAGAAACTACTATCACTGAGCAATTAAAAAATAAATAAATAGTACACTGTAAAATCAAGCTATAGAATCTACTCAATAAAGCTGAGCACTAAAACAATTAGCACTCAGTTTGTGAGTAGATTCTATTCTGTATATTTAAGTACGTAATACCTACATTTAACAGCTTTGACAAACTAAACAAAAATAAATAAATAATAGGTAAAGTACACCTGTAATTTAGATTTATATTTTGTGTACAAATAACACTTTAAATCAGAGTCTCTTTAAAGAAAAGTTATAATATTTGCCTCTTTCTATAGGTCAATGCTGTTCCCCTGAAGTCCTCATGGGTGATGACCTGTGCATATGCTCCTTCTGGAAACCTTGTGGCCAGTGGTGGTCTCGACAACATGTGTACTGTCTATAACTTGAAGACACCTGTAATCAAGACCGTGAAAGAACTGGATGCTCACACAGGTATATAAGTACATAAGTCAGTTGAGAATCTTTACCTTCCTGTATATTTGTAATGTTATGTTATCTTTTTTCATAGGTTACTTGTCCTGCGCACGCTTCCTCAGTGACACGGAGATCTTAACCTCCTCTGGTGACACCACATGGTTTGTGCATATAGCTTTTACATTTAAAGGAATAGTTCACCTAATTATAAAAATTCAGTATGTTACAAACTTTTATGGGCCATATTTAACACAAAAATTGTTTTAGAAAATATATATATTCTGAACACCCTTTAAATAAAATTACTGTGAACAAAACAGCACCATGAAACTGCAATAAACATCATTCATATGGCACTATGTAATGTTATTCCAAGCCTTCTGACGTCAAGTTGCCTGACATCTCAACTATTCTTGCCTCATTCATGACAGAAGTAGTTATGTATGTTACAGCTGCGCCGGTTCACAAAATGATTCATTTATATATCAGACTGATTCAGTTCTTGAGCTGAACTCACTGTTCAACACACAGTCACGGCACGCAACTAAATAAAATACTGTGGAATAATCTGTTTTTACATTACATTGTACAAAATATAAATTCATTAAAAAGTAATTTTTGAAATGACATGAATAAATGATGAAATTCTTTTTGGTGAACTATCCCTTTTCAGAACCAAATCATGACAATTGTAGCAACTAGAGATTGATATCAGTGACAATCAGATATAACATACCATACTATTATAGCTTGCAAGCTACATTTGCCAAAACATGCACTAGACAACAGAACGCACAGCATGTCCCACAATGCAAAGAAGCAAATTTTCTACAATTTCCATTGTGATATAAGCAATGTTTTCATATTTATCACTTTCTGTACTCATTATTTGTCCATTATATGTCTGTACAGACACAATATTTGATTAAAATGCAAAAATAACTAACTCACTGGCAAACCGAACATCATAGCATACTACTGCTTAAAATGTACATCAGCGAATAATGACTGCTATTTTAATTTCTATTTTTAAGCTGTACAATGCACTGCAACGTTCATTTAGCCAAGCAACTGATTAACATATTCATTAAAAACCATCTACAACTTCATTAAATGGTGCCGTTCTCATCTAACAAGTAGTCTAGTTAGGATATAACCATAGCAATCATTGCCGCTTTTGCTGATAGGTAAGGTTAAAGCTTTTTCACAGTGCTGTGCAGCATGTTCAGAAGAGTTGTGCTTATTTTCAGCCTGATCATGGATAAAACCATTATTTCCTTCCCATTTCGCTTCCAGTGCATTGTGGGATCTGGAGTCTGGAAAGCAGAAAACGGTTTTCCTGAACCACATTGGAGACTGCATGTGTCTGTCACTGTCTCCGGACATGAACACCTTTGTTTCCGGGGCTTGCGACTCTCTGGCCAAGCTGTGGGACATCAGGGATGGCCAGTGCAAGCAAACCTTCCAGGGTCACACGAGTGACATCAACGCCATTTCAGTGAGTTAACCGTGAAATATTTAACGCAATACCAGGGAAATTCAAAAGAGGGCATCACATATCCTCATTAATGAAGGAACAAACCAAGCACATACATGTAAAGGCATTCACCAAACGTCCTCTTTCTTCAGTTCTACCCTAGTGGCAATGCAATTATCACCGGCTCTGATGACTGCACATGCAAAATGTATGATCTTCGTGCCGATCAGGAAGTGATCTGCTACCAGGATGCCGCCCTGAACAGTGGCGTAACATCACTGGCTCTATCCATGTCTGGCCGTCTCATCTTCGCTGGCTACGATGACTTCAATTGCAATATTTGGGACTCGCTAAAGGGCGAGAAAGTGGGTGAGTTGATAAAAAGGAATCGCAGATGGAGTCAATCATTACTGCTAATTAAACAGGAACAAAGTCCACATGAAGCAAGTCAAATCACTCGGCAGCCATCTTGGCAACTCCACAGAGCAGCTATTTTCTATGTAGCCAATTTTTGAGTAGTAAAACACTCTTCTGGCATGGATGTGATATTTGTTGGTGTCTTCTACTTACAGGAACAGTTCACTCAAAAAAGAAAATTCACCCTCATATTCAAGATATAGATTCATTTGTTTTTCATCACTTGCTCACCAATGGGTTCTCTGCAGTGAACGGCTGCCGTCAGAGCCCAAACAGCTGATGAAAACATCACAATAACACACAAGTAATACACACCCCTCAAGTCCATGTGAAGTGGGAGTCTTTAGGGTTGTAATAAAAAAAATTTTTTTTTAAAAAAAAAAAAATCCATCATTAAAGGGATAGTTCACCCAAAAAATGAAAATTCTGTCATTAATTACTCACCGTCATGTCGTTCCAAACCCATAAATCCTTCGTTCATCTTAGAAACACTAATTAAGGTATTTTTGATGAAATCAAAAAGCCATCTGACTCTCCATAGACAAAAACGTAGTAAAAATCTGTAAAATGTGACTTTTGCAACAATTTTCTTTCAATCAATTCTTTTTTTGTTCAAAGAAAAGGGTTTTTTTCAGCTCAAAAAAAGTATTCTTCTATATTGTCGCAAAACTGAAGTTGGTCCACTGATGTCACATGAACTGTTTTACCAATGTTTTTACTAAGTTTCTGGATCATTTCAGTTGTATTGCTGTCTATGGAGGGTTTCATCAAAAATATATCTTCATTTGTGTTCCGAAGATGAACAAAGGTCTTATGGGTTTGGAACGACACGAGGGTGAGTAATTAATGACAGAATTGAACTTATCCTTTGAGTATTGGTTGCTCCAGTCAAAAAGTCATCTTTAGTCAGAATCAGGAGAGAAATATGGACAGTGTTTACAAGTGAAAACAGTCCTGGATAATATAAAAGTTCTAAATAAAAATGTGATGCAAATTTTGATGTGAGAGGACAACAGCGGGACAACATTTAAAGATAAAATCGATGGCTTTGTCACTTATAAACATTTCAAAAGACATGAATTGATGGACTGGAGTCGTGTGAATAACTAGTGGATTGTAATGATGTTTTTATGAGCTGTTTGGCCCTATTCATTACAAAGGATCCACTGGTGAGCAAGTGATGTAATGCTACAATTCTTTAAAAAAAAAAAAAGGACTTGGTAATATTGAATTAAACTGGATTGTTTCAGTTCATTTAAGCTCTGCCTGCAGTTTTAAGTGCAACATCTCAACATCCAATCAACAACGCATGCATAGAAACACCCTTTTTTCTCCTACGATGCGTTATTACATTCAGCTATTCGTCACAATAATACAAAAGATCATAAAAGTGCATGAAAAACAAATATTCTCACTCACTTCCTTCTTTGCTTTCTCTCCTGTAGGTGTGTTGTCTGGCCATGACAACAGGGTGAGCTGCACCGGAGTACCACCAGATGGCATGTGTGTTTGCACTGGCTCATGGGACAGCTTCTTGAAGATCTGGAACTGAGTTGGACCCTGAAAGAAGATGAGTTAGAGAATGAGAAAGAAAGGATGAGAAATGATCGAATTCTGAGCAACAAAGAATCTCACACACACACAAAGCTTCACCAGTATGTGTGGGGTTTCTGGAAGACTGGATTTCATTAGAATATATAATATGCAATAATTAAATGTAAAAATGTAACTATCACAGGATTGCATTAGGGTTGTGATCATAACATGACAATCTCATGACAACGATACTTTGACTTGAAACGATAATAATTTTGACAGCATAAAAGTGAGGAAAATGAATAATCATTTAAGAATTTAAAATATAGTATTACATATTTTTTTTGTCCATTACAAATCCTTACTGCTAGTTAAAAGATTGGATACATATTTTTATTTATTAGAAATGACGATAGAATGCAGAAGAAATTGTACAATGACTTTTCCCAACATCCACCCTGACTGTCTGAGATCTGATATTACGACTCTTTGATGATGTTGGCATACAGATGCATTTTAATTTTAATGAACAACCCTCATAAGGCCCTCAACATGTTAAGCTACAAGATTAAATGTCTATATTGACTTCTTTCATCTTTTTGTAGGACTTTTAAATACAAGACAGCTTCTCTTTAATATTTCAGTGGTTACTTGAATACCTTTCTAATAAACATAGTGTTCTGCATTAAACTATATTTTAATGTGTTCTGTGTGTATCTGTCAAGCTGTGTGTTTTATAATTGCAGGGCAAATAATATCTTTGAAAATGTTTATTTGTTCATTTTTATCATGGAATGAATTTATGAGAGAGAAATATTAAGAAAAAATCTGGCCTCTGAAGGGCAAATTAGGTCGCAAAACTCTGCTCTTACAAATTTTAACAGCCGAATATCTTTTTGACAGGAAGAAAGCAATAAGTGTAATGCTATATTGTTATAAAATGTAAGGCCAGGTGAAGTGTATGCGACTGTTTATAGTCCTCCAGGTCAGAATTTATGTTAAATAACTATATAAAAAAGGTCAAACTGACTTCCAAAGCATCTTGGCTAGGTGCAAGATCAAAAAATATATCACAATAATACAGAAAAGGTCTGCACGCTCTTATTCTCCATTTGACAGAAAAGTGGCAACTTTTAACTTTTTCTAAATAAAGGGAGAATAACAGTATGCAGATGTTTTTTGGTATTATTTCAAGGTAATCTACAAAGTCTCTCAAGTCGGAGGCTTTTAGTTATGTTGTGAAGTCACATTGTAAACCTAATTCTTTTAAGTATATTATCACCTCTTGCAATCTCATTCACCTTGAGAAAGTAGATAAGGCAGTTGTTTTTTCTTTCGCTTAAGGAGGAGGATGTGAGACTTACTCTAATCCACTTTCAATAGAGCTTTTCCCAGAGAAACGTCAGCAGACTAGTAATTGACTATTCTTGATGAAGTCTGTGGTTCTGAGGACTTTGGCTGTGAAATGAGAAACTTTAATATATGACAACAACAACTTTCAGAACAATATGAATTGTAAAAAGTGCATTACAAAATGAACTGCACTGAAAAACAGCTTACAGATATAGCCTAATCACCATAATAAAGACACATATGGAGTGCAACAGTATTCTTTCAGAATGCATAGACATTTCTCCTCACATTGTAAATAATGAATATTAAAAATAATCACATGGACTTGAATTTATATCTAAGGAACGCTATTTACTTTAAATTGTCATTGATAATATATAAATAAATAAATAAATAAAGGACATTCTGCAAATGCAACCGTCTTTGTGAACTCTTTTGTATAAAATACTACTTGCTTTAGTTGAAGTACAGAATATTATTTGAAACATTCTCAGCTCATGCTGGATAACACAGATAAATTGTTTTGTAAATGTAAAACAGAAGCCGTTTCATTTCATTTCTCCTATTTTTGGGCCTCGTTGTAAATTGAGTCATTCAGTACAGCTTGTAGTAAACGGATTTCAAGAGCTTTTACCGTTCAGTGTTCCTAAAGTTTTGTTCATAAAGATGCATTATTGTTATTGCGTAAGCTTACGTTCTATTGAGTTTATTTCCTTGCGAAACTTGGGTGCTGGAACGTTAATTAGATTGAGCTGATGTTCCTTTTACTAAGAGGCCTTACCTCATGAATATTAATTAGAACGTCCTGACGTTTCGTGCCATTTTCCAATGTCAAAGCGCTTACTCGTGAATATTAATAACCAAGCCTTTCCCATAGTAGCATTCAATTTCGTAAGTTGCCTAACGGGAGAGATTATACTGCGGTCGTTGTGCTTGGTTCGTTTGGTTTGTCTCGCAAAAATGTCCTCAAGAAAATTCTTCGTCGGAGGAAACTGGAAAATGAACGGCGATAAAGAGAGTTTGGGCGAACTCATAATGACCTTGAACACGGCCAGTCTCAACGATGAAACAGGTCAATGACGTTCATTTGATGTTACGTTGTTTACCTGAAAAAATATTTTTTCAGTTTCAGACATGAGTCCGATGTGCTTTGTACATATAGCTTGCTAATCGAGTTGTCAGAGTTGTTTAGAAGCGCCAGAGAAGGTTTGCTACATAAAGTCACGTGACACTTTAAATTGATGGAGGGTCGTATGGACATACACGACTTGCATGTTTCAACTGTTTTTTTTACATCAAAATAGCTTAAAAACGTAAATATAAAACTAGTTAATTTTGTTATACATTTGATTTTCTTCTATTAATTTGTCCTATCCCATATATCTTATATTTGTCACATATACATAATGATTGCATAAAAGTACAACCTGCTAGATAAATAGGTAGCCAAATTATAATTGCCCTACTCCATTTGAATAGGAATTAATTGTAAGCCAAATTCTTTGTTTCCATTATACCTGAGGATAAGAATATATAGTCATGTATCATTTTTATATAAGAAATAGAAATATTTCTGCATAGGCCTGCTATAGAAACCTTAGATTAATTTACAATTTGTGGTCCTATATATGTGGGTTTTTCTCATATTTGCCCCATACTCATTTAAAATATAACTAGGCCTAGTTTTTGGCAAAATGTTATTTTTTAAAATAAAATATTTCAATATATTCAAAAATATTTATTAGACATTATTATTGTGATGACAGATGTTTCGTTTTGGTTTGAATGGTATGTATTTAAATGTGGTGGTCATGCTGGCTTTCGTAATCATATATCATCATAACAGAGGTTTTGTCTTCATTGTTTAGAGGTGGTGTGTGGAGCACCGTCCATTTATCTTGATTATGTGAGGTCTAAGCTGGACCAGAGGATCGGTGTGGCTGCCCAGAACTGTTATAAGGTACCCAAAGGAGCCTTCACTGGGGAGATCAGGTATATGTGTGCTCATTGGTACCTTTTATGGTTTATACGAACGACCATTTATCACTGTCAGAACTCTAAAACCATATTTCACATTCTCTACTTTTCTTCTGCGCTTTAGCCCAGCGATGATTAAAGACTGCGGCATCGACTGGGTGATTCTGGGCCATTCTGAGAGGCGTCACGTGTTTGGCGAGAGCGATGAGGTATTTTAATAGGAATCCAAACCCTTTTATGTCTTTGCTTTTCTGTGTGATGAAATTCAGGCCTCTTATTGATGCATATTTGTGCTATTCTGCATTGTTTCACTCTGATTGGCTGTGATGTCCTTTGCAGCTGATTGGACAGAAGGTGGCCCACTGCCTAGAGAGCGATTTGGGTGTGATCGCCTGCATTGGGGAGAAGCTAGAGGAGAGAGAAGCTGGAACCACTGAAGACGTGGTGTTTGAACAGACCAAAGTCATTGCAGGTCATTTGGAAACACAAATACGTGATTTTAACATCGTCAGCAAATACGCTAAGATTTGGCAGATTTACTTTTGAGGGTTTATGAGTTTCTGGGACTCTGTACATGCATGTGAAACACTTTAATACATTTCTGTATTTTATAGACAATGTGAAGGAATGGACTCGAGTGGTTTTAGCGTATGAACCAGTCTGGGCCATTGGTACCGGCAGAACCGCCACTCCTGATCAGGTAAACCTGTATACTGTCCATCAATCATATCATGTATCAGGTTTATTGCACTTATTTCATACTTATAAAAATGCATGAACAATAATATGCTCAATGATATGCTTTTACATAGAGACTTTAAAGACTTTTATGATCATGTACTGTTGCTCTAAACTCTTAAAAATATTTTTTTTTATTTTATTTGTATTGATCCATAGAACTATTCAATTCCACAAAAGATTATAAAAACACTAAGAACACACACACACACACAGATATATAATATATATATATATATATAATTTAATAACTTACATGGATCTAGATTTTAATAACCCTTTGAAAACCCAAGTCAATCTGTTATATGTGTGCTGCAGGCTCAGGAGGTGCATGAGAAGCTGAGAGGATGGCTCAGAGCGAATGTGTCGGACGCAGTGGCTGACTCTGTGCGCATCATCTACGGAGGTGAGTCTGCAGTGTTCAGAACATCCTGTCTGTTCAATTCCGAGTGGCCTTAAAGATATAGTTCCCCCAAAAATGAACATCCTGTTACTTGCTCAGCTCGTGTCACGCCACATCCCATTGACCTGTGGACCTCAAAAGACCTTTGGATAGAATGTCCGTGCATGATGCAATTCAATGAAAGGAAATAAGCCCGCAAAACGTACCCTCACATTGACAGTTATGCATTGGGCATTCATAGCCACATTGTGTAACCCACGACCTTCTATTTGGAACTGTGCTCTGCTGTTTAAATAACTGGAGCTGCTATTTAAACTCTTATTTTACACAGTATTTACTTCATTCGGAAATATATGCAAATAGAAGCTGTATTCTTTAAAAAAACGTAGCATTATCACTTGCTCACCAGTGGATCCTCTGCAGTGAATGGGTGCCGTTAGAATAAGCGCCCAATAATAATCCACACCACTCCAGTCCATCAGTTAACACCTCATGAACTGAAAAGCTGTGTTTTTGTAATAAACAGTTCATAATGTTTAAATTATGGATAGAGGACTAGTATTTTAACTGGATTTATGTACTGTCCTCTATCCACTTTATAACACATCTATTGACTGAATGCTGATTCCTTTTTACTTAATAAGAAATACAATGTTAATTTATTACTCTTAGTTTGCTCTCTTGGTAACTCACCAGCTATGTTCATCTCTTCTCATTTCACAGGCTCTGTTACTGGAGGAAACTGCAAAGAGCTGGCAGCACAGCTTGACGTCGACGGCTTCTTGGTTGGAGGTGCTTCCCTTAAGCCAGAGTTTGTTGACATCATCAATGCCCGCTCTTAGAGATGCCTAACCATTTCTGTCGGTCCACTACCGCACTGCCCAATCAGAGTATACTGTACCAGCTTCTTGTCATTCCAGCAGGTCTGAAAGTGCATTTGTGCTTGTGTGGCTTTTGCTCACCAGCTTGTTAAGCAGTCGGGGTGGGATATTGGACTGGAATATTAATATATTAAAACTCCCTTTCCACTTAAAGTGATAGAAGAGAGCTTGGGCTTGTTAGTTTGTTATTGCTGCTGCACTCGAGCTAACTGCAATGTTGTCTATGCACTTCCAGAGCACACTACTTGAAATCTAACATACTGTATTCTCCACATCCTTTGACATGCGAGACCAGTATTGAATGCTTAACTGAGTTTGTAGTGACTCTGTAGAAATGACTACCTCTGTAGGAAATAAAAACGCATTTGTCCCGTTTTCTCTTGGTCTGTTTCTGATTTAACGCTGTGCGTTCTGAGTTGTTTAAATGGTGTCAAAAGTAATATTCATGTTTTTACAATTCATTTGATTATATTAAGATGCATCAAGTTTGCATTTACATATTTAAGTAAATAAAATGTTATTACAATTTAAAATAATGTTATTTATTTGTGATGTAAAGCTGAATTTTCCAGTCTTCATTGTCATGTGATCCTTCAGAAATCATTACAATTTAAAATATATTTTAAATGTAATTTATTCCTGTGATGCAAAGCTGAATTTGCTGCTCAAGAATCAGTTCTTATTATTATCAAAGTTGAAAATCGTATTGCAGTGTAATGTTTTAGTGAAAAATGTCTTAACTGACACTTTTGATCCATTTAATGCGTCTTCTGAGAAAAAAAGTAGTCATTTATTTTAAAAACTTTTTTGTTCGCATGAGTTTTCTAGTGCAGATAACAAGAAATGCAATTTTAAAACACAACCTTGCTCTTTAATTGAGTATCTAAATGGCGAAAAGCCATTTGAAAGTCCTCCTCCGCTTTTAACGACGAGAAGAAAACACACTTAGGGACTCGAGGTTGACGAAAGTAATGACAACTTTAATATTTCGTTTCAACATTAACTGACATGCTCGTCAGTAATTTATTTATTTTTTATTTCACTCCTTGCTTTCTTTTCCTTCTTTCACCACAATAAGCTCACAAAATGATGAAAAGATAAGGAAAAAGATTTCAGGTACGAGGGAACAAGCCAAGTCATAACCACAAGAAGGCAAAGGGGGAGAGGAGACGGATGAAACCACGAGAAGGGAAGAAACACAGACTGCAAGTCCATGAGGGAGAGAGTAAGGAGTCGTGTGCGTTGAGGGTGACACAATGTGAGTGAGTGTGTGTGTGTGTTTGGTCTCTATTTGTGTAAGCGTGCCTGTCGGTCCTGTTCTTAAATCAGATCTGTCATTGTGATTGTGTCTATCTATTTAGATCATTCATCTTAAAGCAGAAGCGAAGTGTGTCATTCCTACAGCTGTCTCTTATAGATTTGGACACTGGTAGCCCCGCCCCAAACACACGCCATTGGTCAGGCCAGAATGTGATGGCTCACTTACAGATTGTTCTATTCAATGCAAAAAACTTCCACTTCCCCTGTAGGATGGAGATCCAGGGTAAAAGCAAAAATGTGAAAGTGCATTGCATGAGAAAATGAGGCATACTACTTAGGGGGAAGATTTAGGGGGTTATTATTAGTAATAAGTGATATGTGGATCTGCAGATTTTTTGCTGTATTGATTTATGTAGGGAGCCATAAGACAACTATATCACAACAAACCCAGGACATATTGTAGACCTTCCAAATCAATGGCAATGATATACAGAAACAAATAGATTCCACACATATTATTTTAAATGTTTTCTACACTAAAATGAGTAAAACACTTGTTCTTTTTTATGTTAGAGGTTAAAACACCCTATTTTATTTGTTGATTTTTCTCTTTTTTTCTCAGCATGCTTTTGGGTCAGAGATGGACACAAAAAACAGCATCTGAGAAAGAGAGTATTGTTTGATAAAAAGCATCTAATGCCCCGGGCAAATGAACTGGACCCTGTTTTCTTTGTCAATCATCTCATTGAAAATCTCACTTAATCTCATTTTATTTTTCCAAAATCGATTTATTTTAGCCTAGTTCTCATGCAATGAACCATAAAAATTACATTTGATTTCTTTAGCGTGGCAAGGCAACCTAGACAGTGTTTTTTTTTTTTTTTTTATGTACACATACATTTCACATCTAAACTGAAGCTTAATTTTTAAGATTACACCTGATTAAAATAAATCTCTATTTTTATTCCATCTGAGTTAAATCCTTCTTTTTAAAAGCCTATATGCCTTGTTAAATTCAAGGTCCATTTTTCTGAATCATACGCATGCATCTCCACCCTGTGCACATGTTTTAAAGCCCGTCAAGTAATTCAGTATCACTTGTGCATAAAGTTGTTCAGTCCAGGATCCACTGTGCATAATATTTGGTCTATCAAAGCCTGTCCGCTGTCCGGTTCAGTTTAAATATATACTTTGAGTGTCTGAGTAAGTCATCTTTTGTATTTCAGTGCAAATAGTGCTGTTTTAATGCATTTTGAATGATTTGAGGGGACGTCAAGGGCAGTCAGTCGGTTCAGTGCAGTACATACTCTGTTTGTCAGTTGTTTTTTGTGTGATTTCGGTGTGGTGACGTCAGTATCACAGAGCGCTGGGGTTTCTGAAATTGTGCCCGGCGAATCGAGCCTGATCGCCCAGTTCTTCTTCAATCCTGTGAGGCAGAGAAAAAGATTGGCAGAGATGGACATGGATTAATTATACAGGAACAGGAGGTGACAGAGAAACAGCTAGAAGGCTGTAATCAACAATGTTAATCAAAGTAATTATTGCTTTCTCATGTGGCCAACGCTATTTTTGAGACTGGGACTTTTTTCAGTCAGTTGAGTCATATTCATTCGCATGTGCTGACGCAAAATCAAACATATTAAATGGAAGTATATGGGACTTTTTAAACCTTTTTATCATAAAAACTACATAAACAATGAAGAAGCATATAAGTTAATCAAGGGGTTCAATACCCAAAGAAGTAACTGAAGTAAAAAAAAAAAAAAGAACGAAAAAGAGAGAAATAAATACAATATTTAAATAAATAAATACAACATATGTGGCTTTAACAATAACAAGGCTTATTGTAGTTACATAATGCCATGACCATTAAAACTGTACTTTATATAAGAAAATTAAATTATTGTTAAATTAAATTATATTCAATTAAATGTAAAAATTAAAAACTAAAAAAATATTAATGAAAATAACAAAATGCAGATTATAAACATATAAAAAAATACCGAAACATAAAAAAACATCAAAACAGTCAACAAACTTAAAAAAAAAAATGTAATGAAAATTTGAAATATATAAAAAGAGAAAAATAAAACCATGAATAAAAACTATAAGAATATTTCTTATAACAAGCAAAGAGCCTATTTTTTAAAAACAGGCATGTGTATGACAATTGTTTGGACATTGAAACCAATTTTTACTGGTTTGATCCAAAATAGTTTGACTGAATGCTCTCTTGCCTCATAAGTTGGTTGTATTTTGCGAGACGCTCAGATCTACATGGAGCTCCTGTCTTTATCTGAAAGATAAGAGAAAGAGTGGTCGTTTGTTAAGCCCATGAAACGTAAGGATTTAATTAAGATTATTATCTTTTTACATAACGGTGTGTACCTGTCCAGTGCAGAGTCCCACCACTAGATCAGCGATGAAAGTGTCTTCTGTCTCTCCTGAGCGATGGCTGACCATCACACCCCATCCGTTGGCCTGAGCGAGCTTACATCTGAGGGACACACAGTTCAAAATGAGAAGATTAGGAGCTGGAAGCGCTGCTGATGAAGTATGGTATCTTCAGATTGACGTGTGTATAGTTACTCACGCCTGGATGGCCTCTGTGACTGTGCCGATCTGGTTGACCTTCAGGAGCAGACAGTTGCACGCACGGTCTTCCGCAGCTTTCTCTATCCTCTTTGGGTTTGTCACGGTCAAGTCGTCGCCCACGATCTGGATCCCCACGGAGCCCGTCATGTTAGTCCAAGCGGGCCAGTCGTCCTGATCAAACGGGTCCTCAATGGACACCACTAGCAATTAAGACGAGAACAAAAGATTAATAAATACTTTTACTTAGCAAGAAAGCATTCAATTGGTCAAAAGTGACAGTATAAAAAATTATAATGCTACAAAATTGTTTTATTTCAAATAAATGCTTGACAGTTTCTTGACCAGAAAATCAGTATATTAAATATTATGATTTCTGATGGACCAAGTGACATAATGATGCTGAAAATTCAGCTTTGCGTCACAGAAATTAATTACATTTTATAATATATTAAAATAGAAAAGAGCTATTTTAAACTGTAATAATACAATTTACATTTTTGATCACTTAAATGCAGCTTTGGTGGGCAGAAGAGATTTGTTTTTACCTGTTTACACATTGTGTATACTTTGTATACTGTGTTTTATAATATTTATTGCATTTATTTTGTGTTTTATGGTTTATGTTTGGCTGCTATGCAAAAAAATAAATAAAATGCCTATCCTATCCTGTTTCCAATTTACCTGGGTAATCATTGACAAAGGTCTGGTAGATCTCTAACAGCTCATCGCTGGAGATGTGTCTGTCCGGGTTTGGAGGAGACTTGAAGTCGAGGTCGTACTTGCCCTCACGGTAGAACTCAGAGGCAGCTACATCCATCCCAATCACGATTTTATCTGTGAAGCCGGCCTTGTCTATGGCTGTCTTTATCAGCTCAAGTGCTGTGTAATGGATAAATTGATTATGATGAAATTGGATCACACACTCAGACAAGGCGATAAAGCTTTTCTAGCGTGCCGAGCTCTACCTTCGCTGTTCTCCAGGATGTTTGGAGCGAATCCTCCCTCGTCGCCGACGTTAGTGGCGTCTTGGCCGTACTTCTCCTTGATGACACCCTTCAGCGTCTGGTAGAGTTCGGCTCCGACGCGTAGGGCGTCACGGAATGACTCCGCCCCCACAGGAAGAACCATGAATTCCTGCATGGCCAGCTTGTTTCCGGCGTGAGAGCCTCCGTTGATGACATTAAAGGCCTGACGAATGGATTGAGAAGACGTGCCTAGTCAGTCTATTTCCCTAGATAATCAAGAGAAAATAGCTACAGATGTGAATTATGATGTTGCGAACTGAAGGCATGCAGTTGAGAAATGAGTTTTCTTACAGGAACTGGCAGCACTAGTTCTGTGTTTCCTGCCAGATCAGCAATATGACGATACAGAGGGACGCCTTTTTCTGCCGCACCGGCCTTACAGATGGCCAGAGACACTCCCAAGATGGCATTAGCTCCAAACTGGGCTGTGGACATGATGAACAGATTTCAAATGAAGACCGTATTTAATTATCTCATTTTTATATGATTTATATGCTAGTTTCATTGTATAAGATTTTTTTTTTTTTTTTTTATGTATGTTAATTTTGTAACAAGCACTGAAATGATTAATGCTTTTTTTTGTCTTACTGTGTATATTATGTATATGTAAAGATAAATACATACAGTATATATTTACTAAATATTTACATGTTTATTTTTATATTCATATAACTTATATAATACATAAACATTTAATAAACATATAAATTTTTTAATATATATACACAGTACACATATAAATTATGTACACAAAAACATTGGATTTATACTAATTTTTAGTACCATAATTTTTTATTAATACTGTATTAAATTGATTAAAAGTGACAGTTTAAGTCATTTATAATATAACAAAATATTTTTATTTCAAATAAAAACTGTTCTTTTAAACTTTTCTTAAAAGAATCCCGAAAAAAATGCATCGCAATTTTCAAACCAAATCAGAATGCTTTCTTAAGGACCACGTGAGACATTACATTACATTTTAAAATATATTCTAATAGAAAGGTTATTTTAATGTCATCTTTTTATTATAACTTATGATATTAGAAATAGGTCTCCTAAAAAAACGCAAGACTCCTTCACCATTTACTAATTTACAAACTCGGCAGGTTACAATTTCTTACAGGTTTTTGGCATACAGTGGATTGTTTGATTTCTAATAAATTAATAAGAATTTGGTTATGGTTTGTAAGGCTTCAGAAGACTTGGAGACAATAAGGTGTACGGACATATTGTATGCTGCTTTTTTTGTCATTGTATATGGATTTCTACATAATAAAGAATATCATACAGGTTTGGAGTCAATGATGGCACCATTTTTAACTGTGCTATTTTATTAGGTAAGATAATAACTTACATTTGTTCTCTGTGCCGTCCATTTCGATCATCATGTTGTCCAGTTTCTCCTGTTCCACCACACTGATCTCCTAAAGTTCACATCATGAAGATAAATCTCTCAAGGTTAATAAAATACAGTGATTGATGCTTAATGAAAATGTTGTTTAATCATTAGCCCTGCTGCTGTGAAATTAACTTTGTTAACGTCAAAAAACGTCATCGAATAAAGAATTATTTGAGTTTTTAGCTTTTGCACAACGGTAGACATGGGAGTATCTGTAACTTAAAAAAGACATGAAAACGAAAGAATGGGATGTGTAGATCAGAATGAAAATCAAGACCTGGATAATAGGAGATAATCTCTATGTCTCTGCCTTTGGTAGAGTGGTAGCAGTGGGACCTGTTTTAAAATCTCCTGTTATAAGTAAACGAGTATAAAAAAATGAAAAGAAAAATGATTAAGAAAATTGCAGGGGTGGGATCTGATTCTGATCCCATCTGATCGGAATCTGATCTGTAAAACAAACAAACAAACAAACAAATAACAAATAATTCAATTAACAGTTGAATAGAATTAAACTGTGACAAAACAAACAGATTTCAAACTATTGGGAAAGTGGCAACAAATTTTTGGAGAAAAAAAAAACTGCATGGAATGAAAAAAAAAAAAAAAAAAAAACAGGAGCCTGTAAAATAAAAATGTAAATCATAGTGAAAATGCATTAAATAACAAACTTAGCTGTGCTCCCATTAAAAAATATATTTTGAATATAAGCTGCAAATTATTAATGATTTTTAACTTTTCATGTCAAAAAAAATATATATACAGCAATTACTGCTTAAATGTCTCTGCTTAAATCTGGCCTTTTCCAGAAATAAGCAAATATGCACAAATTGCAGTTTCTTCTTGTGCTGGTTGAACATTTTTTTGGTTATTTGTTATGAAAAAGAAGGTAATTAAACAAATCCATTCTCTTTTCACTCACAGATGCGATGAGGGCTGGTCCAAGAGTGTCATTAATGTGACCCACAGCCTTCAGCACACCTTAAAACACAAGAAGAGCAAAGAATACAGGTCATAGCAGGAAAACTGAAAATATTGCATTGATCTGACGCTGGTTAATAGTGGCAATGTTACAATGAACCATCTCACCTTTGCCCTTGTAACGGCTCTTGTCTCCATCTCTGAGTTCCAGAGCCTCATAGATGCCTGTCGACGCTCCGCTGGGGACCGCAGCTCTGAACAGGCCTAAAGAAGCACTGACACTTCAAATCTGTCATTTACTTACAGCAGTGAATAATACATAATGCATCCATATCTTAGTGTTAGATTTGTGTTGGCAATTAAATTAAGACATTTACATTTGCCTAGTAAAAAGAAACCTGCGTATGAAAATATATATATATATATATTTTTTTGCATTCATGCATTTTTGAAGACATCTTAACATTTAGATATCAAATCTAAAATTCAGGATGGCATTCTGCTCATCTCTTGTTGTGAAGAGACTCTATTGACTCACCTTTATCAGTTCTCAGGTCCACCTCGACTGTAGGGTTTCCCCGAGAGTCCAGGATTTCCCTGGCAACGATGCTCACAATGGACATCCTTAAACAGAGAGAGGGAATGAGCTAAACCTCTGCTGACTTTAACTGGACAGGACGTTTACAAACTGTGTGTCCTTAGCATCCTTTCATTGACCTTGAATGAGGAAGACAGACATCTAAAAGTGAGCGAGTCCTCCAGCATTTCACCACCCGCACTTGCAATAAATCTGTTTTTACATTCAAAATGCTGCTCATATGCAAAATGCATAAACATAAGTGAAGAAGTAGGGGTTTTATTAGACAATGTTTTCCATGATCCAGAATTTTATAGTATTTTAGGTGACACAGATTGCACTTACTGCCATAAAAAGTGTGTTGGACCTCGTTTTTAGTCGACGGGCAGAGTGACGACATATATCTTTCCCAATCCCACTTCACTTTTTGTGATTTCTACACTGTCCTATGCTAATAAAGTCAAAAAAACACCAAAATAAAATTTTTAATTAAAAGAAAAGCAGGACTGGAATGGCTGGAATCATGAATACGTTTTGTACAAACATTTATTGAACGAATATTAAATGTTGATTAAAGATTAATGTGCACTTATTAATCATTCAGGGCAAAATCAGGAACGTACGTTAAGTAGCCTAAAGAGCATCCATTTTGACTTAACCCTCGAACTCTATCCAAACACCACACGAGTGCCAATCAATGTGATGGCTTTGAAAATGGAACCGTTTTTCTGGAACATTGAGTTCCAGTGAGAGATACAGTTCAAGCATCGACAGCGTGAGATGCCACGCTGGCAGCCAATGAAAAAAAAGAACATGCAAATTGCATTCTAAATATGCCACGACCGACATGGGCGCACGTGTCACCTTGCTAATGGAATGCGTGTCTCGTAGCACCGACCACCAGCGTTTAAACAGGAGGAGGAGGAGGAGGAGGAGAAGGAGGGGCTTTATTTGTAACGACAACGCTGGCATGTATGCCCGCAGGTGCCAGGGTCCGAGCAGCTCCCGATCGTGCATCCAAATCCGGACGCTGCTAATTTGCGCCGTGCCAGAGCGATACTGCAGCAACCGTGCTGTCAGCAGATATACAGAGGGGAGGGGGCGATCTGCGGAGGGGTGGGGTGGATAGCGCAGGAAAGTGGCGTGATGGGGCAAGAAAAAGATAAATAATTTAACATCCCTTTGGCGAAAAGAAGAGCTTTCTGGAGCACCGAAGCGAATTGGTCGCACGGACTGTGATGAGAACAGGCGATGGCTCGTTCACTAGCGATTCGTTAGTTTAGCGTTTGTCACGTGACAAATGTACGACTCGGAACTCTCGAATCGTTTCTTTTTCTCATAATTTGCTGCATTAATGACTTCAGTGTAATATATATATATATATATATATATATATTTTTTTTTTAAGCCTTGTTTTTTTAAACAAACCATTTTAACTTATGTTTTAATGAGATTCAGTCCATTAAAATAAATATTTTGCAATGAGACCAGATTGGACACACACTAATAGCACACGTAACCTATATAGAAACAGTAAAGCAGACATAGTGCGGGATCCATCTGCCCGACCCTTCAACATCGGGAAACCAGAAAACACTGCCACCCAAATTCAACATCCTGCAGCAAATTCACATCCCGCATCCCAACATAAGGAGCGACTCCGCAGGCAACTGTCTGTCCGCAGAGGCGTGCACTTAAATCAGCTATGTCCTGACTTAATAATAAATAAATGTTCAGAAATGAATGCAACATTCTCAAAATCATGCCCGACCTGAATAATCTATACGCTAACCCATCGTAATAACCCCGCAACAGATGTATTAATGATGCAAAGGTACAAAAGTAAGAATAAAGGCTTTCGTGCGATGCTTACCTGCCGTCAGTGCGCGTAGCCTTGCGATAGGCAAGCCTGGAAGTGTCGAGCTGCGGAAGAGAGAGGCAAAACAGAGCGAGGGTGGGTGGAAACCAGAATGAGAGCGAGATGAGAGGAGAAACAGAAGGGGGAGGGGATGAAAAGATGAGTCAGAGGAAGATGCTGAGAATTAGAGAGGAGAGGAGGAGAGAAAGAGGAGGATGAGTAGGTCAAGGCGACTGATTAATAAGCGGGAACGAGAGACCCGGGAAGAGGAGGGGAAACAACAAACACAGGGTGCTGCAATGTTCCTCCGTGACTGCTGGTAAAAATAGATGGAGGAATCGGGTAGAAAGAAGCGAGACTAAAATTCTCCAGTGTTACTGGGCAATGTATAAGGCTTATGATAAATATTAAAATAGTAAAAAGTGATTACAAATCGAACTTGCAACAAATAAAGTAAGAAATTTATGAAAAATACAAAATGCAAACAAGTTATGATGACAAATTACACATTTAAATACACATTTATGCTGATTTATAACTCATAATAGAATTTGTAAAGAAAAATGTTACATTTTATGGTAAAAGAATGCAAAATAAAAATATCTTAGATGGAAAATGCGTTTTTTTAATCATTATAAATCAACCTCATAATTGTTTTTTTCCCCCAATATTAGCCTACAATAATTTTTACTTAACTTTATTCACTTTCTATTTTATTGTTTATGATTCATGAGTGCAAAATTGTATAAATGTCAAAAAATGAAAATCTGTATATTCTTTCATTGAAATAAAATGCGTTTCACTGTATTTGAATCTGTTTTCTGGCTGTTGCACTGTTGTTAACCAATAGCCAACAAACTGGTTTCATTAAAATCTCTTTTACTTATAAGGGCTTCATACTGGTATCAAGACAACAACAAAAAAATTCCCAATCCAGTAAATTTCCAATGGATAAAATTAAGTTCTGTCCTACATTTGTTGAATATCTCGTTTGAAACAGATATAAAAGACAAAATGCAGCTGTTATTGAGTTTTAATTTAACAATACACTTCAATTTAACAGAATCGTTCTTTATTTATGAACAGAATCTTTTAAAGAGAACATAGTCAAAGTCTTGCTAAATCAATGACATATTATTACAGAAGATAGATGTATATAGTGTGTATATTATAGTATTTTTTATATGTTTTTTATGTATGTGTGAGTGTGCAAATTTAGACTGTTTATTAGACTGACATATAAAGATGAGTGAAAGATAATCTGTGATTACACTGTTTATATTAATACGATTATTTTTCAGGGAATTGGGTCACACTGATCTTGACTACAAACATTTATACTGAGATGAAGAGGGTATTATTTTGAAGTAACAGGCTCTTGGCCATGCAATCACATTATTGTGGTGCTTCACGTGTTTCTTATTCCTCAATCAACAAAGCCCACAGATTTCACTAACAAGAAATATGTGTGAAAATAGGCTTTGAAACAACAACAACAAATCACATTTTCATGTTATCTTATCTGTGCAAATGTGTCTAGGCCAGATTTGCTTAATTATCTGTTAATTGATAAATTGACAAGAGAAAAAGTGGAAACACCCTCAGGACATTACAATACGCATTCAAAATTACAGACCTATAGTAAATGCTCATGTTAAAATAATCGTTAGGTTTCACTTAAGGCAGCTTCCTTCAGTGATTATCCATGAAATTAATTTGAATATACTTTAAATACAGCACATTACATACACGTAGGCATGTAGGCGGTACCTATTAGGTTCAAATATGTACACTTTAAGTACTAATATGTACCAAAATGTACCCTTTAGGTACAAACATGTACCTTTTGAAAAAGGTACTCCCCCACTGAAAGCTTTTGTACCTTTATTTCTGAGAGTGTACAATAAATTGCAATACCACATAAAGGGAATAGTTCACCCTAAAATTTCAATTAGCTAAATCGATTCACACTCAGGCCAAGATTTGGAGGAAGCAACGAAGACTCATATTTAGCCAGACGCAGCAATCTAAATTGAAAGAGATTGGATGTATTTTTACTTAAAAACACACAGCTTTTGTTTCAAATATATTAACCGATGAACTAGATGTGGTGTGGATTACTTGTAAATCACCTGCAGCATATTTTCATTTTTGAGTCTGCTATTCCTCAGATCCACTTAGAGAGCTCAATAATCGAAAACTGTAAGTTTCTCTATCAGACAAAAAGGCTGACACTGGAGAGGTTCCTTACTTATATGTACACTTTAGGCACTTTTAGGCCGAAATGCATCCTTTAGGGTTAAATAAAATACAAAGATGTGCCTTTACCAAATCAGTGACGGCTTTTGTGCCTTTTGTGTAAAAGGAAAGGAAAGGAAAGGACGTGACATGTGGCCAAGTATGGTGGCCCATACTCAGAATTTGTCCTCTGCATTTAACCCATCCAAGTGCACACACACAGTAGTGAGAAGTGATCAAACACGCACACACACACGGTGAACACACACCCGGAGCAGTGGGCAGGTGGCAGCGCCCGGGGAGCAGTTGGGGAACGGTGCCTTGCTCAAGGGTCTCACCTCAGTCATGGTATTCACTCCCTCCACCTTCAATCCCTGCCGGACCTGGGACTTGAACCCACGACCTTTCGATTACAAGCCCAACTCCCTATTAGGCCACGGCTGCCCTAAAACAGTACAATTGCGATTGATTCCCTGACTTGAAATGTAATTAGCATGTTCGATCAACAGAGACACAGTTACACCTGCTAACAGGATTCAAATATGAAGAGCAGTGCCTCTTTATCCCTTTTAAAATGTCACTCTTAAAAGAAAGATCTCTTTATTGTGTTGACATCAGAGCCTGACTGAATACATATTCCGTAGAGTCATGGCTTTCCAGCATGTGTCAAATTCACTTTAGCCGACAGGTCACTGTAGAGACTGTCATAAATTATTTAGCATTTCTTTCACAGAGTTGTCTATTTGTACAAATACAGCAGTATGCATCTCGGAATAAGAAATCTTGTCACTGTTGACATCTCAACATTCATCACTGCTAGATTCTATCAATAGAACATTCTGCAGAATCACATTTAAATCAATTTCTGTTATCATCATAACTGTATTTCAATTTGAATACATACACAAAAATAATACTATAAAAGGTAGTTTTAATGGATTCAAATAGCTCAAATTACTATTACCTTTTAACTTGCTCAAACTGAAATGTATTTCAAGTTTTACTGAAATTAAACCAGCCATTTAAAACAATACAACTATTCAAGTTGTGTATTTAATAATACAATAATTAAGTATTTGGGTCTGCAGGTTGTGTATATCACTCCTGGTCACTAGGAGGAGCAGTATCTCTATTCCAGGATTTGCACAGTCACCCGCTAGAGGTCACCATCAACACATTCCTATTTGTCTGTCATTATGATTACTTTTACCCTAAATCATTAGTATAGTCAAACTCGACTAGTAAATGCACAGTTAATTTTACACGGTCTCTTTAGTAACTGTATAAATGTTTTAGCGTTTCCTAGCCTTCTCCTAAAAGTTCTTGTGTTCATTTTTGGGTTAACATCTCCAGGATTTATGATGTTTTCTTCTCCAGGCAGTTTTACTGTACACCCTGCATGGATCCTAACTATTCTTTAGACAAATGTGCGAGAAATTGCAATCATAACCTTACCATTGTATCATGTTGGTTGATTAGTTAAAAATAGCACATATCTCACAGGCACATCTGGAAGAGAGGAGACACATAAGTCAGTTACTGAAGAGATCTTATGTTTTCATAGTATACACTCTACTCTAGACACTAGATGTAAAATCAGAGTGACTACAGTGTGTGTGGAAGGTCTAAAACATGTCCACCTATTCTTCAGCTTAAAAACTATTAAACTGATGCTAGAAAAATCAAGTGAAATCTTGTATAGTTTAACTAACAGAAACACACATGCTGGCTTCACTCACTGATCATATCATTTTTACAGTGTGCAAGTTTTTCATCCCAACTACAAAATAACGTGACACTTACGGGAAAAACAAGTTTTGATCTTCTATTTAACTATTCAGTTTGTAATCTGAATTCATTCCATACGAGAATATAGCCTATATATCTGTTTCCATGTGATCTACAAATAAATAAGGCAAACCCAGTGCGCCTAAAAGCATTATGAATTAATAAAGAGCATGCATTTGACCTGATTTCAAATGTTTCCAATGGTAACGGTTGCAGGTTGGGAAAATTACTCATTATCTCTTGCCGTGCCCCATGCATCATCATTTATTTATTTATTTTTGAATCAGATTTTTTTACACGTCTCAACTACTTGCAGTAATGTGTGTTGTATTTCATAGTGTGTTGCAACGGGGGCCCTGAAGCTAATGCATTATAATTAACATCCATTGTTTACTCACAGAAGTACAATAGGTCCATGTGATAAAATTAATCGATTGCAATGCTTTGGAATATGACGGGGGTGGCGAATATAAGGATATGGAAATACCACAGCCATTATATGGTAATGTATATCAAATGTGTCATACTCATAATGTTCATTCTGGAAACCTTGACCAGTTACTTCCCTTTCCCTCATGTTTACAATGAACATTGTGCGTAAATGTCTGTACGGTCTGCAAAAAACAATTAACCAGCCTACTGAAGGATAACGTGTCGCAAATGAACCTGCAATCCCACAATTGCTAAGGCAAGGGTGCAGAAATCAGTTTATGCAGTTTTGCATGATTTAGTATTGCGTTCTGGCTGAGATTAAAGGGGGGGGGGGGGTTC
>JAUCMS010000038.1:17170294-17181569 GCA_032357445.1 Enteromius radiatus | reverse complement strand
TTTATTTTGGATGCGATTAATCGCGATTAATCATTGCCCAGCACTAATATATATATACACACACACACACACACACATAATAAAAATAACGCAGAACACACACATTGTGTAAACAACTAACTTTTGGACACAATTAATCAATTGGCAGCACTAATTGTAACTCTTTTCAATATTGTAACTCAACTATTTATTATTCACATAAAATTTTTCAGTCATAACATAATTACTTGCCAAAATGCCCTAGGTTTTTGCATTTGTACAAAATTTTTTCGTTTTTTTTGTCACAGAATTACACTCCCTGTGGCAGAATGAAGAACGAGCCGCAACAGTCACCAAGAAGACCAATGAGATCTGGCATCGTCGCCATGACTACTGGTTACTCGCTGGCATCATACAGTATCCTTAAAAAAAAACAAGAACGCTGCTTTCAGTGTACATGTACACACATCTGAGTGTCTTTCAGATGTGTTCGATGACAAACAGAGCATGAAATCTTCCTCAACTCACCGTATCAGACACGGTTACGCTCGTTGGCAAGATATTCAGAATGACATCAGATTCGCCATTCTTAACGAACCCTTCAAGGGAGAGATCAACAGAGGAAACTTCCTGGAGATCAAGAACAAGTTTCTGGCCAGGAGGTTCAAGGTATTGTCAAAGGAATTTAATTTTCCATGCACGTAAGTGAAGATATTGGAGTTAGTAAAACGCTTTTTATGTGTGCGTGTCCTGTAGCTGCTTGAGCAGGCTCTGGTGATTGAAGAACAGCTGCGTAGAGCTGCGTATCTGAACATGACTGAAGACCCTTCTCACCCCTCCATGGCTCTCAACACACGCTTCAGTGAAGTGGAGTGTCTGGCCGAGTCCCACCAGCACCTGAGCAAGGAATCCATGTCCGGAAACAAACCTGCCAACGCCGTCCTACATAAAGGTGCATCATCTGACCTGGTTTTCATTTTCAGCTTCTGACTCATTGCAGAACCTGACGCTCACTGCTTGCTTGTGTGTGTTTCTGGCAGTGCTGAAACAGCTAGAAGAGCTGCTCAGTGACATGAAAGCAGATGTCACTCGTCTGCCGGCCACCATCGCTAGGATACCTCCAGTCGCCGTGAGGCTGCAGATGTCTGAAAGAAACATACTCAGCCGTTTGGCCAGCAGAGGACCAGACACACAGTCTCAGCAGGTACAATCACCTACCTGTACTGCGGAAAACTGAGCTTGTACTACATCGGATTTTATAGTCTAGAGATGTATTTGGAAATTTGAATTATGCATTAGATTTATTTGTTGACTTTAGTAGTTCAATGGATGGAGATGGCTACAGATGTCATCTTTAGTTTTTATATGTAAAAAATATATATTAATGTAAAAAAAAATAAAAAATACACAAATACTTCATATGCAAGTAAAAATGTTTACCTTTATTTTAATATAAAATCTATATACTTTGTGTGTGTATGTGTGTATATATATATATATATTTCTTTTAAGATGGCAGACAGTTAGTTTGATTTTTTTTTTTTTTTTTTTTAAATGCAATAAAAAAATTTAATTCTAAACATTATTAAGCTTAATTAAACTTAATTATTAATCAAGTTTTTATTGTATACACATAATATTATAAAAGTGTGTCTTATATTATGTAAAACACATTGTATTTATTATGTATTTGTGTATTTTTAAATGTGTATATAATCTATAGTTTTAGTTAATTTCATTTAAATAATTAAAATAATATTTTCAATGTTTATCCCAACAAGTGGATTTTTAAAAATCCTAATATATATATATATATATATATATATATATAATTTTTTTTTTTTTTCAGAGGTATTATATAAATACATTGAAGTAAAAAAAAAAACACAACATTTTGTTTATATATTTATGGATTTTTTTTTTAAAGATAGCAAGTGGTATTTATAAACACAACTAAATGAGGAAAGACAAAGTGAAAATAAATCAACAAAAGTATAAAAAAAACCCCATTAAAATCATGATTAAACAAAAACAAAGAAAAAAGTTTGTATTTATTAAGGGATTATTGCCCTTTTCAGTTGCATCTGTTACATATTAATCTGTAAAAGAGTCACCAGTAATGTTTTCAAAGAAATGTTTTCCAAATAAATTGGCCTGTGGAAAAACTAACTTGACATGCTCTGAATTAGGGTTTGTTTTCGAAGTAAAAACACAAGGTCATGCATTTTATTGACACAGAAACCACGGGATATAGTCTTCTTTTTTTCCCAGTTAATAATTGGCAGATTAAAAAGGTTGTGTGACGTCTAAATTGCGCTAAATATCTCTCATACCATACATAAACTACAGACCGTAAAATGGTAAACATGACTTTGACATTCGTCAGTGTTTTAGGCACTTTCTGTATTTTAGTCTGAATATCATATAATGCCTCATGCTGCAGTTGTCCCTTCAAGCTGTCATATACCTTTTCTCTGTTATGAACTGCGTTTGTCTGTGTTCACGTTGCCAGGTCCAGCAGTAGCCTGCAGCAGACGCCAGTCCACAGAGCGCCGCACACCATGTCTACATTCCTGATTGCACATGATATCTCGTCTTGGCTTGAATCCACACCCTCGTACTGTCCGCTCAAACTTGGGGGCTGTGGATATTTGAGCTGTTGTTTTTTTATTATTTTCCTAATTAATATTGTTTACATAATATTGTTGATGATGGTTTTTGGGACCTCAATAAAAATGTTCAATAAAAAGGTGTCTGTTCCTTTTATCAATGATGTAGTGGTTGTGTAGTATTATTGTAGACGAGATGGTTTCGTCATCGGAACAGATTTGGAGAAATGTAGCATTGCATTAATGGGTCCTTAGCAGTGAATGGGTGCCGTCAGAATGAGAGTCCAAACAGCTGCATATGAGAGCTGATAAAAGGATTTTTTTTTTGAACAGTTAAATGCATCTGCATTCAATGTAAAGAACACTTGACACAAATTTCAAAAGAAAGTTTCATTTCTATTTATTCGAATTCACTTCACCATCTTACACTTACAATATCAACATGTCTCTGGAATCCTGAATCTCCAACTGATCTTATAATTCATAGCAGCATAAACGTAACAAGCTATTTTAATGAATTTGAGAATAGTGTCTTCTTCAAAAAAAGCATTTGGCTAATAAATAGTTAAAATCTGTGCCATTTACCTTTCACCATCCCTATCCACCTTGACCCCAGTCCAAATAAATGTACCTCCAAAACCGATTCTGAAAACACTAACACGATCCCATCTCGGAGTCAGTCGTCTGGACCGGTGGTCTCGCCTTCATCATCGTCATCCTCTCCTCCAGAGATGTTCTGATTCATGCGGGACAGCAGCAGAGGAAGATTTATTAGACTGGTGTTTTCCTCTTCATCATCATCATCATCATCTTTAGGAGGGTAGAAGCGACGAGCCTTAGCCACAAAATCCTCAGCAGCGTCCAGATAAATCAGCCGGTCCTGAGCCAAACAGAAATATTAGAGGAGGAAGTGAGGAATCTCTAGCATATTTTAGATATTATACATACATTTTTTATTAAATCTTCTCACTGCCAAACTAATATTTTACATCATTATTTTAAATTTGCACACCAGTGTTATTTTAGAATTACTGAGACATTAGTTATCAATTTTTTTAAAATAGTTTGCATTTTTAGTTTGAAATTTGATGTAATTTCTGCTAACATTAATTTCAAGTCACAAAAATGTTCCAATTCATAATCTTATAATTTATCATTTTAATTTTAGTAAACTATAATAACCCTGATGACCACATATGAATGCTTATTTACTTGACAAATGTAAAATAAAAAAATATGAGTTATTTATTTATCTATCTCTTTTTTACTTTTTTGTGTGTTTTCTGAAAGCTGAGCATTGGTAATTTATTTTAAATATTAAATATTTTTTTAAATTAAATTAATAATAAATATATTTATTTAATAAGAATATTCTAATTAACTAAAACTAACTAAAATATATAATTAAAATTAAATATTTGACAATGTATATTTATAAATATATAAATATTGAAGCCCAAAGCAAATAGAAATGAACTGCGTTGAAAGGGAAGTACACATTTGGAGTAGTATTCACTCTTTTTGGTTGTTCTTGTAGTTTGTGATGCTCACCAGGATGAAGAGGTATCTTTCAGGCGGAGGCTCTTTGCTGTTGAAGATGGAGGTCTCGGTGTGGAGGGTCTGCAGCAGGCTGCGGGCGGCCGGTGCGTTTCTCATGCGGTCATACGATGCGGTGGCAGACACAGTCAGCAGAGACTCGGCTTCAGCCATGAACCCTGAGAGAAGAAACCCAGCATCTCAATGACATCCTGTCCCTGAATCACTGGAGCATCATCTCTGACACGTCGTCTCTCACCCAGATTCTCCAGGATCATCTGCCATTTATCTCGCACCTCTCTCCTCATGTCTCTCATGGCCTCGATGTCGATGCTCAGACGCCGGTAGCCCTGCAGGACAGAAGACACGACAGGACTCAACTGAACCATCAAAATTCACAACTACAAACACCTTACTTTAACTGGGACAGATTTTAATTTTGGACAAATTACAAAAATATGAGGACCTTTCTTGTGTTTATTCCTATACTTTGTCTTATACATACAAACATGGATGTGTACATAAATCATAAACACACACACACACACACACACACACACGTATGTATATTTAAAGGGGAATCTTTCATTAAAGTGTGAATCTTATCTTATAGGATAACTTTGATGAACTTTTTTCATTTGTTGACTACTGTATATTTTAGTGCTGTCAAATTATTAATCATGATTAATCGCATCCAAGATAAAAGTGTAGGCTAATAAAAGCACACACATATGTAAAAAATATTTACATGTATATATTTCAATTCAAATAATATATTTTATTTAAATATATGAATATATTATTCATCAAATATCTACATGGATGTGTTTGTGTGTATATATATATATATACATACAGTATGCAGATATATATTATGTGAGCAAAACCTTTATTTTGGAATTTTGTTTATATTTGTAATCAATCGCGATTAATCATTTGACAATATGCGTAATATTTTGCTTTTTTTTTTTTTTTTTTACATTTGAACCCATCTGTAATTAATTACATAATGTATATAATAATTAGGCTCATTGTGGGCTTTGTCATACTTTGTGACCTTTATGTTTCTGTATTTAGACAAATGCGACAATTACCGGGATTGTGGTTTATATTTAATTTATCTTTCCTAAGTTTATTTCTACATTTTGGTAGCCTACTTGATATAGCCTATAACTGTCCTGGAGTTGGCAGAAAGGCACTTTATAAATAAACATAACATTGATAACAACATCTATCTATCGGCATATAACCATTTGTAAGAAGGAAAACAGAATAAAAGTGAGCTAAACAAACAAACACATAAGACTCGGTATGGGCTTCGGTGACTGCCGACGTCATTATGTCACTATGTGATATTATTTAACGTGTTCATCATACTGTCTAATTAGACATAAAGCTTCGCATGTGTGTTTAATTACGCCTCGTGCTTTAATAATGTTGTGTGCACCTGAGAGCCTCGCTGGGTCTTGGCTCGGCACTGCAGCAGGTTGTAGAGCGTGCGGTCGTCGTCTCTCTCGGAGTGGGAGGGGTCTCCAGGTTCACTCCACAGGTTGGTCTCTTGGTCCCGCCTTTTTTTCGCCTCGCGATCGAAATATTCCAGCGGGTCGTGACTGACACAAAAACAAACTATTGTCACTTAATGAGGTCGTCGAGCTTTGAAACAGCCATAAATTAACTGGTATTAATTGGTATTAACGTTACTTTGTAATTAGCGGCGAGACCATAAAAAAGAAGAAGGAAAAAGTAATGACTTGGCTGGCTTTTTTTTTCTGTCAGGCAGCGAAAATACGGAAAACCAGAAGTACATGACTGTAAGTTATGAATTAAATATTTATGAAATACTGGTATATTTTCACGTTGAAGAGCTAGCTGTTGAATCTTGTAGGTAGTAGCCTATGTAAGGTTATACTAGTTGTAGCTCAGTTTGAACAGTAATCTGCTAGGAATTTCTTTTAAAACAAATAATAAGAAAGCAGAAACAAAGACCATCAACATGATTAAAAACAAACCAACCCCACATCCCCAAAGTAATACCTAAGTAAAGGTGTCTTTTCTTCATCCTCTTCATCATCCTGAGAGCAGCAGCAACAGCAGAATCGCATACAGAACTTCTTAAAGGCGGCACCCATCCTCAAAATACAAAACTAGATGGATAAAAAAAGTCGACGAGTGTTAAAAACCACACCTGCCTCTCCAAGAGATTTCTGAAGATGAATATAAAACAAACTAAAAACGTCTAGCCTTTGTTCAAGCTGTCACAGTTATATTTGGTTCTCTAGGTATTTTAAAAGTAAAAGATGTAATGAATTGCTTGGTTGTGACTTACCCCAAAAACTGCTGGCAAAATGCTGAATCCATCAATTCAGGTCTAAGCGCAACTTTTCGCATTCAGAAGTGAAGCATCTTTTTTGGGGCCCAGAGAGCGACTAAAACCTTTCAGCCTCTCTCTAGAATGAATAACATCACAGTTTAGTCATGAGTCTGAACCGTGTAACCTGAGGCCATCACAGACCTCTAAATAAAGCCATTCGTCCTACAGCCCCAAAACACAAATGTGCTTTTACCTCTGAATGTTTTCAACAGTTCGGTATGGCATTGCGTATCCAGAACTTCATGCGATATTCAACAGTTATAGTGCAAATGAAGCAGGTTTGAAGCAAAAAGAGTGATTGCATAACGGTGTTGCTTCATATTATTATGAAAACCAATAATCCTAAACCTCCTGCTCTCATTTCATGGAAAATCTGTGCTCACTGGCAAAATAATCAAACCAATAAATACCAGAATTGGGAAGCGTATAACAGCAGGTCAGTGTTATTTTAGGATTATTAATAAAAACTGTTATTATTCATATTAATATTGATTTGGCATTTATTTATGTATTTTCAATTATCATTTAGCACTTTGTATTAATGTTTTGGTTACTTTTTAAATATTTGCAAGTCTGAAGTCAGACATTTTGCTTTTGCACGTATAAGATTTTAAGAATTTAATGATGCAGTCCTTAAGGAGTGACAAACCTCGTGTCTCCTACTGCAGCATTTTGGATTGATCAATGTGGCTGAAGGTTTGTTTGTTTGAATGTAATACAAACCTGCAAATGTGTTCAAAGGTCACTGATAACTGGACATTAAAACATTTCTATGAGAAAGAAAGAAGGAACTATAGAGAAGTGTCTGATGTGTGATACTCATGTGAGAGTCTCATAGGCTGTGTTCTGTCACATGGCGGGCTGGCCACAACGTACTCCGCCAGAGGCTTTTCACTTAAGAAACATAATACAAATAATCCTTGTGATTATGTCAGGATGTTTTTAAAGAAAGAGAGGGAGAAAAGCGCAAATATGCGTACTACATTATTATAGATATCTATAACAAAAAAAGCATTTGGGCACTTTTTAAAAGTCTGATTATCACTGCACTAGATAAAAGATCAAATCTAAAGATAATGATCAAGCAAAACATTTGACAATATTTTTATTTTTAGGTTTTATACGATATAATACCAGATATATGGTTAACAATAAAAACAATCCTTTCTAGTTGTCGTTTCAGTTGACATCATGGGTTAAAGTTAAATATTATATATTTATCAATCCAAATCAACATGATATGCAAGTGCTACAAAAGGTCTCAGTTACATTAATCCAGTACACGTACCTGTAAAGTGCTTTTTTAATAAATAAAAAATTAAAATAGAAAAAGAATATATATATATATTAATTATTATATTAATCGCATCGTGTGTGTGTGTGTGTATTGTGTATATTAATTATGTATATGTAAAGACACAATATTGAATGTAAATATTTATATTCATATAATTAAACATAACATTTTTCCTAAATATACATGCATGCGTCTTTATATATAAACAATTATTTCACACATGCGTATAAATATTTATTTATTTATTTAAAGAATACAATTAGAATAGAGTGCTAGAGTTCGACGGTCAAATCAATTCGATTACAAATGCTTGACTTTTGCTTGCTTGGCCATCAAAACAAATACAAAATATTATAATTTAAGTGTTTATCCACTTCCGGTGCATCATTGTTTAACTATAAATCTGTAAAAAGGAAACAGAGATCCAGTATAAACCGTCTGTTAGTTTTATTAAATGTTGATTTTTTTGAGTAACATGAAATAAATTCTGTAGACCTTCATATTATTGTAAATCAGTATAAAAATATCATCCACACACACACACACAACCTGAATCAGGAGTGAAGTGTACTGCAAAAGGCTCTGCACAAACAAATGTGGTTACAGTCCACAGAGGATAAAAAAAAAAAAGTGTCAGATACAAAATAAACCAAAATAATGAAAGCAACTTGTGAGTTCAGTGAGGGAAACTGTAACAAAGGCACACACGTACAAACCAATAAGGCTGCAAAACAAAGTACTGAACAAGACGGTCAAAAAAAACAAAAATCAGCATCATTCTTGATACCACTGATAAACATGTGCTGTCCCTTAAAAGGAAGCCCAATGCCCTGTAAGAGCATCTTTCCTCTTGATTAAAACCTATAAGTATTTTGCTTGCTTCAAGGCAACTAATGTAAGACACATTCACTTTTCTATTATATAGAATACTAATTAACCAACCGGTGATTATGCCTTAGTTTCCTGTTAATCGCTATGCTGTATCAACGTAGTAAACATGAACTTAAAAAATAAAAATACAAAATTGACAGTAAAGCTCTGTGAGAAAACAAAATGACATGCAATAAAGAAAGAAGAGAAGTAAAAATGCACGCATTTTCATCACAAGGCCCATTTCGGATAGATTGAGCTGCTTTGAACCAGTTTTCACAGAATAAAATCAAGTACAAATGTTTGCTTTTTTGTTGCATCATGTTTTATACAAATAGTTTGGGTCCTAGTTTTGTATAAATTTTTATCCGTATAATGAAACTCTTAACCATTTACAGTATTAGACACATGATCATACACATGGCAGGACGCTGATCTATGCTACAGATGAACGCATTTACCTTTAATGACCACAAGGGCCAGTTGAAAACCATATTAAGAACTAAAACAATAATTATAATTAGTATGAATGTGTGTGCATGATCAATTAAGGCTTAAGTAAAAGCAGCAAGGAAAGGGAAACCACAGAATATTTGGCTCAGAATATAGAAACCGTCAGTCTTGTTCATTAAAGAGAAACAGTGGTTTTAGGTCTAATCCATTTCCCCTGGTTTCCTATACACCACAAGCTGCTCTCTGATAACTTCCTGCGCATGTTTCCATGACAGTATGAATTATGACCTCATGTCCATGTGCTGCAGTAATACATCTATATAAACTTTAACTTGAGTGTAAAGGGAAGTCAAACATTCAGCCAAAGTTTCCTAGACGTGGACAGCTGTAACAGCCTCCCGCCACTCAAACGCAATGCTGTATCTCCTCATGGCAGATGTGGTTTAAATATGGCACAGTGTAGTTTGAAGTTACCACGATGTAAACTGTGGCTGGATAAAGAGTCAAAGCCAGAGATCACCGGTAGGTGATGTGGACTTCATTTATACGCTGCCTGAGATGAGACATGAACTCGAACATGGTGGCTGCCAGTGATTGGTGGATTAGGTAACGTGGGAGGCGTCCCTGTACAAAGAAAATGAAGTAATAAATAAATAAAATATATTCATATATTATACAAAATTCACAATTCTGAGAAAAGATGTCAATTTCAAGAAAAGTCAGAAGTGAGAACTTTATGAATTTCAAAAATAAATGTGGGAGGAAAACAAATATCACAATTATATTGTTTTTTGTCATTATTCTGCATATTCCTTTTTTTATTAACTGCTTGAAAGTTAAGCTAAGCCCCAAATTTCTAGATATGGTTCAACATGGTTGGCCATTTTAACATCCATAATGTTATAAGGTTTTTCAGATCTCTAATTCCAAATATTACAAAAATGTGTAAAATTAAAAACACTCATTTGAATGTGTTTAAATGGCTTAAATGTACAAACTGGCAGTAACCTCAGCTCTTACCTTAAGGTCTGTATTGAGGACCCATATGAAGGTGCAAACTGAAGGATTACTGCTAGATTTCAACACCACAAATCCACCAGGACCATTTTCCCCTCTGAGAGAGAGAGAGAGAGAGAGAGTTCAGTTTACAGCTCTAAGTTCTCCATTTTCATTGGCTGATGAAACTAAATGCTTTGCATTCAGGCAGACCTGACATAGCGACTGTGATGGGGTTTACTGCTGTGATTGGTGGCCATTCCTGCGGAGATGTAGCAGTCTCGTCTGCGCTCCACCCGACGAACGTTCACAAAGTCCCTGAAGATCAAGAACATAAAAAAACAGACACAGTTTGAACTCCTCAATAAGTAGTACAGCCAAACAAAACAGCTAAAATGATAACAATTACAATTACATGTTAAACAGACTTCAAGGGTTACTCCACCCCAAAATGGAAATTTTGACATTAATCACTTAACCCCATGTTCTCGTTGACTGCCAAGTAAATTACATTATCAAGGTCCAGAAAAGTATGAGTAGTAGTTCATCTTCCATCAGTAGTTCAACTGTAAGCTTATAACGCAACGAGGATTCTTTTCGTACGCAAAGAAAAAAAACATGACTTTATTCAACGATTCATCTCCATGTCTTTCATACTTTTCATCCAAAATATTTGAAATTATGTCGCGAAGACGAACTAAGCTTTTACAGGTTTGGAATGACATGTGAGAAAGTGATTAATGACAAAATGTTCACGTTTAGAGTAAACCTTCATAAGCACCCTCTCACCTGGGAGACACAACACCTCCAGCAGCTCCTGCAGAAACATCGTACGACACCATTGTGTTGTCATCCACTCTCTGTAAAATCTGTAGACGGATAAAAAAACAAAAAAAAACAACAACCCAGAGAACATTAACAGTGATAACAGAGTATGCAGGACACTTCTTTAGGGCTGTTTCAATGATTAAAAGCATCTCACAAAAACACCCATCGTATTTTAGTAGCTTCGTAGTGTTTTATTTATGGTCTTTGTGGGAACAATAGGAATGGATTCAAATTTGGGTCATTAGCAAACATATCACCCCGTCAAGCCAGGTCAAAGAAGACCTATTTAACATATACATTTAGTTCTCCATTATGCAATAACATCTGATAACTAAC
>JAUCMS010000038.1:17156541-17169862 GCA_032357445.1 Enteromius radiatus | reverse complement strand
ATATATATATAAAAATAACAAATACAATTAAAATATTTCTTGGGTATAACAATTGACCTCAGCTTCTGCTCTATACCATAGGGAGCCCTATTGCATTATAAATAGGTTACAATTAAAAACTTAAATTCAATTACCATTAACTTTAACTATAAACAACAATCAACACTCAAAGTAAAATTTGTATTCAAACATGTAAATTGCAGATAATGCAGTTTTTAAATGAGCTACAAGTTCTATCTGTTGTTGAAATATAATAATTTACACACTGGCTGTCATAACTTCTTGCATAAAAGATATTTTTAAACATGCATTAAATTATTAAGATATCACAAACAGGAATAGTGAAATATAATGAAGCTCATGTATCGGACAATGCTCTTCTCTGGACTTGTGGGGACTTGCCTGAGGTAAATGAAATGCTACGGTACATTTTGTTTACAAGCTGTTTTAATGATGCGTCTTTCCGCAATTGAAACACTGATCAAGCGATTACATGAGACGTTAATTCATGTTAAAAGTGGCAGTACAGATGAAGGAATGGTTGTGCTCATGCCCTTTTTTTTTACTTTTTTAAAGTGCACGTGTGTCTTAACTTTTAACACATGCTTCACACCCCCTTGTGTTTCAGCTGTCTTTACTGGAGGTGTCTGTGAGTGTATGTGTACCTGACAAGCAGACACTGTTTTGTTCCACTGCACCATCTTCTCCGGCTGCAAAATGACCTCCTGATACACCAGCTCTGCGGTGCACTGCAAGAGCCCCTAAAGCCCCCAAAACACAGGTTAGTGACCGATTCTGTACATATGACACTAAAAGACTAAGGTAACATACCTTTAAAATAAAAGTTTTCCCATGGAACGGGATCTCAAGAGTATATACTGCATCACCCATCTCCTAAGAATTAAAAGAACATCACATTAAACCAATTTAAACAAACCCATAACAAATAAAGGCTGCAAGCATGGAGGTCAACACACATTAGTCTTCTCAAACTTCCAGTTTTCCTCTTGTGTCAGTATCTGTTCAACCACCGCCATGGCCTCCCGTCCCTGTCGTATAAACTGCCTGTCCTTAAAAACAAGTTATCAAATTGATCTGCTGTGCTTTTTATGATTAAAAAAACCCATTTCTTTCATCCAAACATAATGACAATAAAGAAAATAAGCATATGCTTACTTGTTCTGTTAGTTCTTTCCGACCGAGACCCTCTTCGTCAAGGTCATCATCCGATCCTACGGGACAAAAACACAAACATTAGGTGGAAAACAAAGCAAAAACAGACAATCAGGTGCATTAGAAAGAAAGTGATTGGCGTTACCTGCCAGGGACTCTGGAGGGGAGTAAAACTGTCCATCAGACAGGGGTCCAGGACGAATCAGAGGGGCCGGCTCACATGCAGCATTAACTGCTGCCAGATACGCTGCAGGAAGTAAGAAAATGACAGATCGTCAATGTAGTGCGAGGACTTTCCCCAAACATCATTGACCGTCTGAGTGTGCACCTCTAGAACAAAGCAGAGCATGTTTTCCTTCCCACAGCTTTAAGTAATGTGACTTTACATGACCACAACATTATTAAAATAACAAAAACAGATTTTCCTTCCTCTTTGGAATCAGCTTGTGCCATGCAGAATAGAGTGTGGATCGGGCCGCATTTTTCTGTCCGAGCCCGGCCCGCGTCCGACAGAGCAGTAACCGAGCCCGACAGGCATTTAGAAGTTTATGTCCGAGCCAGATCCCAGCCCAACACAGTGAAAATCTAATTTTTTCCCTCATACTAATGACACATGCACTTTCTGTGTGGAAAGCTGTTTTTATTAAGCAACTGCAGGAAGGCGTTCGGAAATGTCAACAGGTGAGAGCATCAGCGCACACGGGGCAAAAAGCGCCGTTATAACACAGGCGCACAAGCAGTTTTCAATTTTAAATGGTCAATGCCTTATCATGCTGATGTGACCGAGTCCGACCCGGCCGGGTATCCATCCTCTAATGCAGACATATTCAGATGTTCACAATACAGTTTCTAAAAAAGGCAAACTCAAAAAGCTCACTCACAACCACAAACTTATTAATATGTGGTCTACATCTGCATTTAAAAATAAAGTTTAGTGTTATCATACATCCTGTATCCACAGTACACACATATGGAGTAAACAAAAACATTTATTTTGGATATGATTAATCGCATTAAAAATGCACTAAAAAAAAATAATTATAATACTACAAAATAAATAATCTAGCATCAAGCTTCTGCCATTTTAAATTTATAAATCCCTTAAACATTAACAAAGTGCATGTGTAAAAACTAATTTTGAGACTTGCTAGTATGTGGCTTTAAAGGATGGTTTTATGACTAATTTGTTTATGAACATGCCCTATGCTGTTGTTACTGATGCGTGTCAGTTAAACACAGACCCGATTTTTTTTTTTTTATGGTAAATTTTCTATACTCTTACCTCTCTCTTCTTCTGCTTCCTGTGTGAGAACTTTGAAATCCAGGAACCAGGTTTCCAACCATGCCACCACAAACGAGGTGATGGGAAGAATGTAACCAAAAGGATTCTGAGTAAACAACTGAGGAAAAACAAGAGGGAACTATGACATCATTATCACGGCAATATAATAAAACATGAGGAATTCAGAGAGCTGATATCTCTGGAAGGAACAAAGTGACTTCACTTAAAATGAATATTAAAATAGTTAGACAAAACATGAACTCTCTTACATCTGACCAGATAACTTTGGCGATAAGGAAGGCGCTGGTCACCAGAGTAGTGATCTGAGAATGGAGAAAATAAAGACCGTGATCTCACCATAAAGAATAAAAGGAAAATGTGTTCAACTGTGAAATATAGAGAATACAAATATTGAGATTTATATAGGGTGAGCTCTTTCTTACCGCAATAACCCACCAATGTCTCAGTCGAAAAGCAGCATAACCAAACTGCAAACACAGAAACCTAAACAAAGCTAAAAGCTGAGCGGAACAAGCCAAGGGGGAAAAAAAAGAGAGAGGTTATTGCTTAGAAAGTAATATCTAAAGATTTAACAATGACTTTTCAGAGCTGATTCCTAAGTTTCGACATGTTTTCATGCAGGTATGACAGCAGCTTCAACTCACACAAAACTAGCTTGCACAAGAAATGCAGTCACATGATGAAGTGGGGGACAATCGCAATTCCTCACACCCCATGCTTTATAAGCTTTAATAAACAGACTAATGCTTTACCAAACAAAAAGATAAAAACCCAAAACTGGAACGGTTTAATGATTAATATTGTTGTAGTGTTGGCTTGCTCATGACTGAGTAGAATAAAAGCCTTTGAGAGAACATATCAAACCAAAATAGTAGAGAAGTCAGTTATGAAAATGTGCCTTTATTATTAATAAGTAACAAGGCTCTTGCTTTATGATACTTACAAAGATATCAAAGAAAGAGGACTTGAAGTTGTAGTGAATGACCTCATTCTCAAGATGGACCCATATACTTTGACTAATCTGAGAGACAGAGAGAAAGGAAAATAAAGCATCCTTTTCTATAATATTTCATTGAACAATTAAAAAGCACATACGTGTACTGATTTATGTCATGCTAAAGATGCATAATTACAGAAAAAGGGTTCATTTACATATTTATTTATTTATTAACTATTATTATATTTATATTAACTATAATAAATAATTTCTGCATTATCTTTTTTTTGTACCGTTTATAATTTTATTATTAAAAGTAAAAAAAAAAAAAAAATTTATATGCAAATTGCAATGCAAATTTCACACGTCTCTGTTTTTATTAGAGGAAGTGAAACAGGCATGTACAATCAACTGTAAAATTCACCCCATATAACTACAGGTTTAAAAGGACAACAGAGAAAAATGATCAGCACTTTGGTAGCACGAAATAGTAACTCACATTTAATTCAATGATCCAGAGCAGAGTGATGAAGAGGAGGTCAAACGTAACGAAAAGGCAGAACGTCCGGCGTACGTCTGAGAAGGCTCTCCTCTCTCCCGGGGGCAGCGGGGGGTAGTACGGAGAGGGAAGGGAGAGAGACGCCTGGGAATACGAGGCGTTTAAAGAAGAAATGGCTGGAAGACTTCCCCCCAACTCACTGTAGTCCACGCCGCTCGGCATAACTAATGCAGCTGGAGCACATCCCTTAAACAGACAAACAAGCAAACATGCTTTATCTGGCTCTTATGCAACCAGATACACACAAACTGAAAGCACTGTGAGCAAATCAACAGGCAAGAGAACTAGATCTAATCAAGCAGTCTTTGACCACTTTAAAGCCGGTCTACAGTCATGGCTTAACAAAAGCATTCCTAATATATATTCTGCATTTGGTATCATAACCATGTTGTGAATGTAGTTTTTTGTGATGCACTTTTACTTATTTTATATAGCCAGTGTCAGCAATGCTGAATGAATGAGAGCAATATGTGATAACCATTCAGAATGGTGTGATAATGAATCACTGAGTGCCATCATTTTCCAATTTGTGTCCATAAACAGTCATTGCCGCAAGTGAATTTGCTAGCATGACAACTCTAAATATCATTTAGGAGCATTAAATCAAGCTTAATCTCTGGATTCATACTTATAAAGAAGTTACCATTATGACAGGAAGTAAAGATGATTAGACACCTTTTTTTATTAGATTTCATTACCTGATTTATTAGAGACTTTAAGGTTTAATAACCCTCTCTCTTTCATATTTGTCCAAATCATTTAATAAATAAAGTCACGTGACATATATACAACAGAGAAAAGCATCTTATAATCAATTCTGCAACTAACGCATTTCCTCTACATGTGGTAAACTAGCTTTAAATACGTATTTGACGCTAAAACTGCCTCAGTCTCTAGTAAACAACCTTTCATAAACGCATACTTGATATTAAGAAAAGACCTAATAAATATTCATGAGTATATTCACACTTATTTGTCTAATTAGCACGAAAATCGCAGCATAAACAAGCTTGTAGCTCTAAACTTAAACACGCACTGACCTCTCGGTTGGTTTACAGCTGATACAAGTTGTTCACGGGTCATTTAAAAGCACCAGACCCGGTGTTAATAAAAAAAAATCAGCTGGGAGAGTTAAAGAGAAGCCGAAACTCACCAGAATCAGCGCATCTTTCACTAGCTGCCTGCCTGCTGCTCTTCCGCGATACCAAGCGGATACGGGACAACGTCACATCCGCCAGCTGATCGAAGCTCTAAGCGCTCGTGGTTGAAACGTGAAAGGCCGAAACTAAAATGCATCACGTGATACAGTATCGCCTACATATAAAATCTGAATAGCTTAATATAATATATTACACCACTGTGAAAATCCTTACGACTGACTAATATCAAATTATCATAGTTTTACGTTTAGTTTAGCTATAATAACACTGGTAGCATATTTAGGTCGATGCTTGTTAAGAATGTAATAAACACATTTTGGGAAGCTTACTTTGGAAATTTAATAGGTCTAAATCTAAAATGTAATTTAATTACTATAATAAAGTAGCCTAATGTATGTTTTAATTAGCCTACTTTACTAAATTTCCAATATTTTCAATTGTTATTCGTTTTCAGACATGTAAATCGGGGAGGGTTAACCGTACAGTTAGACTCAACGCTGAATACTGTCACTTGTGAAATCCTTCATCCCTTAAATGAAGAAAATAGGCTCATTTAAGCGCAGCCACCACAAAATCAGACTAATCTGAGATTATTACGAGAAGGCTGAATACAGATTTAAAACCAAGAAATAGATGAGTAGCTATAATACAACAACAACAACAACAAAAACAAACCCCATTAGAAGAAAACTGTGAAAATGCTACTTGTCAAAAGGTTAATGATTAGTTCCCCTAATAAATAATGTAATATACGTTTCAGACAATTTTACAGTAAAATACAGTTTAAAGAGGTGAAATGTAAAATTTGAGGGTTGTACATTACATCTAATGGTGTTAAATAAATGTTATTGCTTATTTCAGTTTAACGAGTCTGACCATGATGGCGTTTAGTGTTTGTGTGAGTGACACTGAGCACCTTCTGTACAGTAGGCTATATATCTGGCTTCCTCAGCCTGTGGTGAGCTTCGGTTCATCATGTGATTTTCTCATCCCCATCTTCTTTTATTAACTTTATTAGCATAGGTACAAAACAGATTTCAGACCTAGCATTAGCATTTAGCATTAAATCAGTTAAAGAAATGGAGTTTTTAATTGTAAATTTAAATCCGTAAATCCTGCTACCATATTTTTACTGTAAATTCTGGCAACCACAGCTGCTGATTATTTTACTGTAAACGTTACAGTGTCCAAACCACAGATAACATTTGGTCTCTCAATTCTGCATGATTTCTAAAGAATGGATGGCGTTATTTCCCACGACACATAATGAGGAGGTGCACAGCACATCATAAACTCTTTAGTACTTTTTAAATGTTAATAGTCTGATCTAGTTTTAGAATTTCCCAGTGTCATACTGCAGCGTCAGGGCATAAATCCTGGGTTTCATTTCCTCCATCTGCAAACATGTTCCCATAACTCACCATAAAACACCAATCACTATATTGTGTGAAGTAGGTCACAGCGTCACATCTCACTTGTGCTGACCCACCTGTCTGTTAGCCACAGTGAAAAAAAAATGGGTCTGTGAAAAAGTGGGATCTGATGCAAACATTAAACTGGGGAAGTTTCCTAATCCTGTGATAGTTAAAGCAGAAGCTGTCGGCAGAGAATCTGAGAAATTAGATTTTTAAAATATGGACCACCTCTTATGGGAATCCAAGCCAGATCAGTTTCAGCCCACATTTTGAAAGCATCAAAGGCAGAGGCGTTCAAGATACGGGATAGAGAACCACTGTGCCGCCATCTGTTTACAACAGAAATGGGATGTTTTTGCCAAAACTGCCCACACAAGCTAGTTTTGGCCACATTATACTGAAAATATGCCTTTTTGATGAACATTTTTATTGGTCAGAGTATAAAAATCACACTTTCTTTCCAAATGTAAAGTAATAGCACTTCAAACCGAGGTCAAACATGTCCAATTTTGTTCAAATGGCAGCAATATTTGAAGACTGTGTAAAGGAGATTGCCTTAAAAACATGAAGACGACGGTATTCTGTAACACTTTAATTCAGTGCAAATATATTTATTGATACAGAGACTTTAACCTAAAACATTTCCATAGTTCCTATGGATAGCAATACTAACTAGGTACATTTTTTCAGATTCTCTATCGTACGTTAAAATCAAAATCAACAACATGTACCTGCATGAGCTTTGGAGGAATATATATGCATACAAATATGATTAGTTTCATTTATATAAAGCAGTACAATTTCTTAAAAAAGCAACACGTGGCTGTTGGCGTCTCATTTTAAATCATTTTTAAAAATAGTTCAAACATTTTTCCTCTTTTGCCAAGGAAGAAACTTAAAAACTAAGTAATAAGTTACCCAGCTAATATTATTTTTACGTGTTCCTGATGTACACGAGCACTGAACGTTCACCCGAGGCACTAAATTTGGACTTGTTTGTTATCTGTAACCAAAAGCAGTCATATCAAGAAATGCTAATTCTATTCTGTACGCACATATGATGTTTATAGCAGCTTTGATCACAATGCCATTAACAAACCACAAACGAATCACAAAGACAACATTGTAGGAATGTGTTCTTCACAGTCAGCCATGATGAGGCAATGTCTCCCAAAGCACTGAGATAAAGCAAAATTGCCTTTGAGATTTTAACACAGTCCACTCCATGACAAAACAAAACAGCCTTTATTGGAATACTGATATAACTGCAGTCTATGGGTTTTATTTTATTTAATAGTACTCTCTAAATGTTTATGTCATTTAAAAAAAAGCTATTATTTTTATACATAAATATGCAAACATAATTATATTTGTCATTATAAACATTCTTTTTTGTTTGTTTCTGCTAAATTAGCTCTAGTTCAAAGTGTGATCCAACTGCCAGAATGTTGGCGATGGTTTAACAAATAATAATGCTGCTAAATACTTAGATATTGAGCCTTTCCATGTGCTCTGGGATTACTTTCGTGGCAAATGATTTCATGGGATTCAGAATAACAATTCTCTGTACTCCAGATGGCAGTGTAGGCCCAAAGAAACACACTGATCGCAAAACATACTGCAACACACACACAGGTTTTTGTGATTTACGGGACTCTCCATAGGTTGTAATGGTGTTTATACTGTACGTGGTATTGTCCTACACCTAAACCTACCTCTTACAGGAAACTATGTGCATTGTTAGATTTTCAAAAAAACACCATTTAGTATGTTTTTAAGCCTTTTGAATTACAGGGACACGGAAAATGTCCTCATAAATCACCCTATGTCATTATGCAAATTTGTGTCCTCATTAACATGCACACACACAAAACATGACATGATATGAACACTAACACATTTCTCAACACATTCATACGGTGCTGCTCATAGAACTAAACTGTGTACTTTACCTTTTTGTTCGAATGTATGAAACGCAGGGATGATATTACATGACTGCCGATGCATTTAAACTTATGTGTTTCTATTTCATGGCAACGTCGGGGGGAATAAATTGTTTGAGGTTGTTTGAACACTGCGAAATTCCAGTCTTTCTAAAAAAAAAAAAAATGTTTGTCTCTGATTACAAAACAGACAGCCGTTTTTATCAGGTGATGGAATTATTAACAGCCAGTAATCAATAAACAATAATTCTGATCACCAAACCAGGATCTGCATTATGAAAAAATCTCTAAAGTTCCTTAAACACTCTCAGTCCATATTTCTGCACTCATGCTCTGCCATATTGTCTGCTTCTACTTCTTCCTCCTCCTCTTCATCGGTTGGTGCCGTGGCTTCTGCCTTTCTCATGCCGGGCTGGTGCTCTGCCATGCCCCTTTGCTCCTGTGAACCTTTAAAATGAGTACTTATTAAATGTGGAAATATGAAATCAACAGATTTGTTATCAACTTATTATTCATGCGATTGGTGGATGTTTTTGGTTAAATGCAACATGCAAATATGATAAGGTTTGAAAGTAAAGTAAAAAAAAAAAAAAAAACTGGTATGAGAGAGTAGCTTTAAGAGAAAAAGGCTTTAGTGGAAAAAATAAAAGACTGTACTCTGAACCCAAGATTGCATTTGTGAAATATTACAAATTAAGTGACTTAAGTTACTCCCATTAAAAACAAGTCTTTAAAAACCCAAAGTCCACCTCCAACTGCAAAAAAACAGTGATAATAGTGTCAGATGTGTGGCTGAAATATATTTTTCAGAAAACTGGGTTACATTTTATTTTAAGGTGTCCTTGTTACAGTGTAATAATACATTTAATATTAACTAAATGCACTTACTATGTGGTTAGGGTTAGAGTTAGGGTATGGCTTATGGATAATTACATGCAAGTAAACTTAATTTATTGTTATTATAATAGTAAGTACATGTAACATGCAAAAAGGACACCTTAAAATAAATTACCAACAACTGTTATCTGCGTGTTTATCACATGCTACTGATATAATTAACAATACTGTAACAGTAACAGTTCACATTATTCGGTATTGTCATTTTATCACTGCTTAATGCATCTTTCAAAACGTAGTAAAAAATATAAATATATTGTATCAGAATTAAATTTTAAATATTAACTATATAAACTATTAAATATTTACTATGTATGCATAATGCAATAGTAATGCAAAAATTCTCTTTACATTTACCCCTAAACCAATAGTTTTAGCAGTATAAAAAGTATTCAGTAATATTAATCTGACATAATATTTAAGAAAGTGTTACGTTTCTCTTACTATTGTTTTTGTAAGGCTGATGTAAAAATTCAGCAGTATAGCCTTTTCAAAGTAAATGATAAAAAAAACAAATAATAATAATAATACTGAGGTAACATGCATATGTGAAGGGTTCATCTGTGACGTGATATTAAGATTACCAGGTGTGCATGATGAGGAAATCTCCTCCCGCCCTCTCTGAATAGGCTCCTCCCCTTCCTCCTCTACATGAGGATACACACCTAATTTCTGCATGTGAGCTTCAGCCATCTGCTGCACCGCTATAAACACATGATCACACACACAGGGGGTGGGAATTCACAAACCACAAGGGACAAACACACACAGGTAAAGAGGGATGGGTCTGTTTACTTTTTTAGCAAGATTTCTGCACTGTGCCAACCAAAAAGGATTTCTGCTACAGTGACGGGACATGTATGGGCAGGGATAAACCACCTGTCTTTTCATAAACAGACAAAGCACACATTCAGAGCCAACATCACTGTAATGCACAGCTATTTTCCCTTTTTTAGAAAATATTTAACTCATTACTAAACACTTTACATGACCCAGCAATTTTTTTGGCTTTTGGCTGCTGCCATACGTTATTAAAAACAAATGTGCTTAAACCACCTTGATATCAAGTGGAATTTCCTATAAACAAATTACAATTGTAAATTACAATTTAGACAAAGCACAGCAAGTTACTGTGTTTTGTTTTTCTTCTCCGTCAATGAAAATAGATCTAAACTGAGCCAAAGAAGAAAACAACAGCACCGTTGTGTTGACATAATCTAGTAATCTAGATTGTCCTCAGTGGGTCACAATCTTTGTAGTCTGATGGTGAATGTTTCTGATGGACGGATGTCTGTCCTCTAAACCTGTGTGTGTTTGCAGCTGTATGCTATCTGCCGTAATCCAGGATGATCCAGAGCAGCACAGACTCACACCCATCACAGCTGTCGCAGTCTATAATCTTACACACACGCATGGTAAAATGGGAAAAACAGACTTGCAGCTTGGGAGAGCTTTTAAACCCATGACCGGCGCAGTGCAGGAAAGTCTTCAGGAACAATATGTATATGAAAGGAATATACAAAATACAGTGGGTACACATCAAACGTCACAGGCTACAGGCTTTTACCTTTTAATGATGGTGGCTGGTAGATATTTGGGTTGATTCGTTTTGGCTTGAGGACACCATTTTCTCCTACAACCCACTGAAGATAGCATAGATGTTAAATGTAAATATGATATATATATATATATATATATTACACACACACACACACACACAAATCTCAGCTGATTTTACATTGGACATCAAGCGTCAACCCTACACAGTTATTTTTATTATACAAAGGTAAAAACTATACAATTCCAAAAAGTCGAACATATAAATATATCAAATATCAATGTACTAATATTACAATAAAGTATATAGGTCAAACATCATGCAAAATCATATTAAAAATTATAAATATAAATTTTATTATATACATTTAAATAATCATTACATATAATACTTATACTCTATTCAACATAAAAATAATAATTGGCATCATTTTTATGTGACTATTATAGTTTTTAATATCTGAATTAGATTTTATTAGTTTTTTTTACCATTTTATTTTAATTTTTTTGTAATTCTGTGGTGTCTTTGTCGTTTTTATGTTTTTTTTTAAATGTCTAAATTTATGTAGTTAGGGTTTTTAGTAATTCAAGAAAATAAAAGGAGGACAAACACTGTTTATTGTAACATATACATACATTCAACATTGTTCATTCATTCATCTTTTCCATGCGAATGTGTTATGAATGCAGTTTAACCTCCAGAACTGAGGTGTCAGTGTGGTACCTGATGGGTGGAGATGTCATCCTCAGGAGATGTTTGGTCTGCTACTTTAAACAAAGTGGCAGGTGTAGGTCTTCGTCGTCGAATCTGTAAGACAAGCAGTAAAGAACCGTTACTGGAAATTAGAAAAAAACAAAAAAAAAAACCCCATCACATTTTACATAAGTATGAGCGAGCAGCCAGGACACTTTTACTCACAGTCATAAACAGTAAAATTACCACAGGGTCAGTCCTCCTGAAACATCATAATATACAACAGTATAATAAAAAAATAATAAAAGGTTTGTTATTTGTCTTAATAATTCTGTATTTGTTTACATTTGTTTTTATTTGCAATTCATTCTACTACAAACCTCCTGCAATACGCCCATTTGGGAAACCCTGTTCTAGATGTTGACTTTAATGAGGACATTGCTGTCATGGCACGTGTGACAGCTTGGCCAAAAATGTGATTTAGAGAAGTGTATCTGAAGCCTGACTCCACTCAAACCCTTCCGATTTCCTCCACCCAACAGTCTCTGAACAGAAAACCTGCCAGATACAAAATGCACAAGGACACAACTGGAAAAAGTGACTACAGAGCACAACGAAGCTCAAAAGCACACAGAAAACTGACTAATGATCTTCCTCAACTAATCTCCCAGGAACTCTGCCAGGTAAACAAACCCACATCATGGCAAAACCCTGACTGTAACCTCACAATCCTTAACTGGAAGTTCACTAAAAGAGAGTAATTTATGAGTCCAGGACAAATTTCCCTCCTTCCCAATTACAATTGATAATTACAGATAAATCCAATTTCACAAACCAACTGTCAAACCTATTTAAAAAAAATGAGATGACCGGTCAGAAAGTTAGATCCCAAACTAGACCCAAGTGAAGAGCACTGATCAAATGAGAACGTCTTTCGCAAAAGAGTGCCTGATTAGATTTCAGAGGAACCTTGAAGCAGAACAACAGGAGCCTTGAGGGATTACACAAAGCTTCCTTTAATGCAGCAGCTCTCTACTCCAGTCCTGCAGAGTTTAGCTCCAACTCTAATCAATCGCACCTGAACAAGCTAATCAAGGCCTTCTGGATGATTAGTTAAAAAATTTGGAGCTAAATTCTGTGGGCTACACAACACTATTACTGAAAGCATTATAATGATACCGTTGTGATCTGTGTAAACTACAAAAATGCATCATACAAATCATAACAGTACAAAGTGCATAATATTATTTACGGCTTTCTTTGGCCAAGGCCCGCCCATAAGGCCGTTTGACCGACATATCAAACAACCATTCATAGTTTGTTTCGTTCAGCGTCACGTTTTAGGGCGTGGAAATGTCCCCATAACAACAGATTGGCGTGCAACAAGTCAGTCAGCATAGAAAATCCCGAAGGGACGCTTGCGGTAAACATTTGTTTGAAGCATATCTCTCCACTTTTTAACACCCGCAAACATTTCTGGAGAACCGAACACAATACTGAACGGCCAGCTGCGATGTCAGCGTCTGTTGTTTCATGTTTGCCCGCGAACGAGGCTGATATCCCCTTCTCAGTTAACTTAGGTACTTCGCTTGATCTTCCATAACAGAAAACTCCTGGACATCTCTTAAAGAGTCTATGCTGTGAACCTTGCATACTTTTGAGAATCCAACGTTTAGCTGATCT
>JAUCMS010000038.1:17134896-17148649 GCA_032357445.1 Enteromius radiatus | reverse complement strand
AAAAGCTGCTGTCGGTTAAAGAAGGTTTGAATAAAGAACTTACGGCTAAATTGGACTCTTGTTGTGCCAAAAAGTTACATGACTTTCAGTTTTACGGACGTCGCCATCTTTGATATTACATCGGTCACTTCAGTGCTTAAATGATTCTCGGACAGATCAGGCCTTAACTTAACATTCTTAACACATAAGTTGTCAATCTTTCTTTTCATCTTCTCTTATCATCCACGGCTACAACCACTCTGTTTATCTGACGGGCCTATGCTACTCACTTCTCTCTTGCCGTATCTACACCGGCAAGCACGCGAGCAGCGCAGTGGACACAACAAAATACATTCTTCTTCGTCGTCTTTTGATTTTAATGGCGGCTTGCATCCGTAAACGTTGAACTACCGCCACCACAAAATACAATAGAACCTATTCTTCTGTCCATACTGGATGCTACTTCTGTCAGCTTGTGTATCCGTTGTTGATACACACGGAGACTTTTTTTCTTTCCCTCGAATGGCTGGTTGCACCAGTGCGACCACAGATATTTTTTAGTCGCACCATTGAGAAATTAGAGCCTCTAGAGCCATAAACTAGATCAACCAACCCAAAGATCAAACTAAAAAAGACTAATATGATTGCAATTACAATGAAATTGTGAATTACAAGTTTGTAATTGTGGTGTTAAATGGGAATAGTTATCATAGTTAACCACAATTAATCCTAAGACTAAATTTTAAAACCATCAAAAAAAAAGACTCCAGCCTGTCCTCCAACAAAAAACGTACCGTATTACGACCTATATTTACGTTTTAAAGGTAAGTGCCCTCTAGAGAGCGTAAAAATAATGACAGTGTTGTATTGCATCTGCGTGTTTTGTTTAAATGCAGTATGTGGACTTTCCACACTGATCTCACTGTGATTAAATCGTATTTTAGTTGGTGTAATTTGTACGAATGAGCACACTAACCCATCCCTAAACCTACCCGTTACAAGGAGGCAGCAAAATCATGCTTCATAGGGATTCACTAGCGCATGCATCCCCTGGGTTCGAACCCACGATCACATGATCACGTCTAGTCTTATAACACATCGCTCTACAACCTGAGCTACACAACTCTGAATCACATGACCAATAAAATAGTACAAAACATTAATATGCAAATGTTCTGTTGCAGATAGGGGCGCAATTGTTGTATACGCTCTGATGGGTCGTATTGTTATTGTAGAAACTACCCATACGAGCGTATTAGTTGGAGGACATGTTCATGTTCAAAACGCAATTTAAGATATTTTGGATGAAAAGCTTGTGAATGGTCATGGTCCAGAAAAGTATGAAAGACTTCATCAAACATCTGCCATCAGTGGTTCAACCTGTATTTTATGAAGTGACGAATACTTTTTGTACGCAAAGAAAATAACTTTAACGGCTTTATTCAACAATTCATGTAGAAACTGTATGTTTTTCTGTGTCAGCTGCGCCACACAGGTAAGCTGGTTGCATTCAAATCAAAGCGTAAACAGACATAAAATGTATCCTTGCGTTTTGGAGGACACACTTCTCATAGCTTTAGGAAATACAGAGTGAACCACTGATGGCAGATGGACTATTTTTGACAAAGTCTTTCATGCTTTTCTGGATCTTGGCAGTGTTCACTACAAGGCAGTCAATGGAACAGCCACAAGACTCCTGGTTTTCATCCAAAATCTTTAAATTGTGTGATATTTAAACGAAGACGAACATTTAGGGTTTGAAACGACATGGGAGTATCATTTTAAATTTGGGGTGAAGTAACCCTTTAATTTGACCCACTAAAACAAAAACAAAATACTAAAAATAAAATATTAAAAATAACCAAAATAAGTCAATTACTAAAATTAAAAGTAATTAAAAAAATATTCAAATAAAAGTGCAATGATACTAAAATAGACTGACTGACTTTCTCCAATCTTCTATTTTGGTGTTCCATTAAAACGTCATTTTTGCATGAATAATACCTTTACTGAATAAATGCATTTACAAATGTGTATGTGAGCTGCTAGAGAGAGCAGAGGCATTAGCCTTCTCTTCCTCTCACCTCTTTTAACTTGTCTCTCGCGAGGATGATTCGCTGGCCTATCTCTGCTGCAGCGCAGTACAGAACAGCTCCCCGACCCACTTTGTTAAGACTAAAATTACAACACCAACAGGACAGGGAACTGGTCCAGGATGACACGCACACAAACACACAGAGTCTTGCATCTGCACTCTCAGAGATCCAGAAAGATAGAAATTCACAGCCATCCATGCACGTCTTTATCTCAAAAATGTATGTGCAATGCAACTAAAGGCCAAAATCAATAGCGGACTTCAAACATGCACATGAACACGGTGCAGTTTACCCACTGCAGGCAGAGGCAATAAAACCACGTCCTAGTATCCACAACATCAACTCACCCCAGTCCGGGTCACGCACCGTTTACCATTTCCAGGACAGATTTATAGCCTTAAAACTTCGCATTTTATGAGCGTGCTCAGTGAGTGTGTAGGGTAAACATAACTCCAGGTCACATTTGACCCCGAAATTAAAAGAAAAATTGAGAAATTGTATTTTACATAAAGAATATGAAGCCTGTTTTTCGGATCATTAAGATTGTTTAGCATTTGGCCATTTCTTTTAATGATAAATAAGCACATTTCTTCCAGGATGTCCTTTATTGTCATTAGATTCTCATTTCAGCAACATTTTTTTTATTTTAAAATGGTACTTTTTTTTACGCTTTTATTTTTTAAAATTAAAATAGTATGAATAGAATTTTTTTAAATTCCCTTTTGTATTGCAACATAGAATATATTTTTCGAAATTTAATTTTAAACATTTGATTTTTTTGTTAAACATTTTCTGCTAATCTCAATATATTCTAATTTATGTAACAGATTTGTAAAAAAAAATCTTTTATTTCCATTTTTTTTAAATGCAAGTTTTACTTTTGTTTACTAAAAATCTAAATAAAACAGCATAAATAAAAAAAAAGTACAATAAAAAAATTAAATACATAATTTCTTTTACATTAGAGTAATACAATAAGTCTATTTTATATTTTGCATTAAATTCACGAAAGTGTCACAATGGATATTTTTTAAAACCTAAAAATAAGCCTTATCAGTTAAAAAAATACAAGTTCAAGAAATTCAGCAAATTTCCAAATCTCCATTGTTCACACTAACACTTCAAAGCGACTTCCAACCGCTTCACCAGAATAAAGTAACTCAGTGCCCAAAGGGTCATTGCTAGCAGTCAGCATGTGTGTGTGAGAAAGTCCTACCATCTCAACCTGCCGAGGGTCCAGCTGAGTCGGTTCTGTTGGTGGGACGGCGAACTGGATTTTCCTCCTTTCTTTGGGTTCCACGGGGCCCTCTGAGGGACTCGAGGGATCCATGAGGTGCTCTCGTCCTGTGTCAGTCTCACAAATATCCCTGGAATCTACCTATGCCTGTCTCAACATACATATGCGCGCGCACACACGTGGCGTCCTCCAGGCAGCTTTCTTCAGGTGGTGCTGTCTCCTCTCTCCTTGACTCGTCTGATTTGTCTTTCTGTTGAGCCTCTCAGATACGCCGGCAGCCTCTTTTTTCCTCTCTTATCAGTGTGACCTCTGGTTTTCTCCCTCATACAGTGTTTGGAGTCGGTGTGGGCGTCCTTATATCAGCCGGGAGGACGGAGAGGGGCGGAGCTGAGAGAGAGGATGGTACACTTGCGTGTTTTAGGGGGGTGTGCTGACGTTGATTTCTAATCAGAAAAAAAAAAAAGATAATCTCATCCAGCTGGCTGAGCCTCTTTTGGCCTCTATTTGTGAATAGGAGATTAATAGAGAGAGAGAGAGATATAGAGAGGGCAATAACTCATGTCAGCAACCAATTTTAATGTATACTTCAGTTTTACACATTCTTAATAGCTGTGACATTGATTTGATGCTTAGCACAGCATCAGTAACATGTCCAACTACAGTGGGTTAAAGAGATAGTTCATGCAAAAATCATTACTGTCACTTTATTCTGTGTAACACAAAAGATAACAATTTGGATGATGTTTAATTCAATGTTAATCAGATATTTTAAAAGCGACTTTAGTTTTTACATACATTTTTGACAAAATGAAAATAGAAAATATCTAGAAAAAGATGGATAGAAAAATAAATAAAGCATTAAAATACTAAATAATAAATAAAAGTTTCAGAAAATCGGAAATGTTGCTTAGGCATCTTATTAAAATGAGGTTAGGTCAGGTAGAAAAATATTACATTTTAACATTTTTAAATTATAAATATTAATAAATGTATTTTAAAAATGAATAACAATGACAAAAGAGTATACAATTGCTAAAACGTATGTTAAAAAAAGAAACAAAAAAATATAAAATTTAAATTCTGGTTAAAAAAAAATTATAAATACCATAATATTATATATATTAAATACTAAAACAAACAACACTGGACATCAAGCACCTGAAGCAACACGTGATTTTGTGATTCAGATGCACACCAGGGCCAGTAGCATGAATATAGCCATTATGTATGACTAACTAGCAGTTAACCAATTGGTAATCAGGCTGTTCAGTATCAAATTAGACCAATCTAGGCTATGGTTTTATGTAAATGGGTTAAAAGGTTATGAATGGTCTTAAACATGTGAGACTATAGGCATCTCTGAGAAGTAATAATAAAACAACCCTTTCAAGTTACACAAACTCTCCAGCTGGAGAAGAGCAGTGACATTCAGCTCCACAGCACCGAAGACTTACCAGCGACACCTAGTGGAGAAAATTACGAGCTTCACGAAAATAAATATCTAACAGCGAAAAACAAGATGATGAATGGGTAGATGCACTGAAAAAACACCCCTTTACTTCTAATATTCTGTTTGAGATAAACTAATAAACATCAAATAAATCAGAAAGTTTCCGCTTCGCCCGTCTGGTCTATTTCAGCACCAGTGTTCATGTAAGAGCTGAAATTCAGCTGAGCACCCAAAATAGTGACTAAAAATGGCTTTAATCAAACTGTCGTCAGCAACTTCAGACCCGCTTCTGATCTCTTATTTGAGACTAAAGGGAATAAAATTAAAGTGAAACTCGGTCACTGCTTAAACATTTGAGCCAGGATTTTCTCACAGCAGCTCTGGACATGAACCGTGTCTATACATTAAACACACACACACTTAAACGCTGCTTTTACATTCTCACTAAAATAAAGCATATGTACTTTTTCCACATATAACTAGTTCAATATTTCATGGTTAAAGGGCACAATAAAGTGGGTAAAAGACGTACAATATTATGAAAGATTACAATTTCTAATAACTGTTCTTTAAAATAAAAAAAAAAAAGACTGGAGAAACGATGCTGAAAATTCAGCTTGAAATCACAGGAATAAATTCTATTACAAAATATATTAAAACTGAATTTGAATGCAATAAACTATTTATTTAAAAAACTTGAACCGGAGTGTTACTATACACGGCTCAATTAAGATACATATTTAACTTTACAATGAGGTTCATTAGTTAACAACATTAATAAACATGCCCTAAAAACGAACAATACTTCTACAGGATCTTAATTTCAGCGTTTACTAATGCATTATTAAAATCACAAGCTGTGTTTGTAACCATTAGTTAATACACTGTAAACTAACATGAACTGTGTTTTCATGAATACTGTAATAAATGCATTGTTCATGTTAGTTAATAGATTAACTAATGTTCACTAAATTTCATGCAACTAAAGTAAATTCCAAAAAAAGTGCAACAAAGGGTCCTTGCTCTTCTACTCACATGTTTTCCAAGTCCTAAATTCCTCTGGGAACAAACCAAAAAATCCACTATCTAATGACCATGTCAGCAGCTGTGGACCACTCAGCTCGGTTTTTTCATGCCGCATTCTGCAGATGGTTAAACACACACATTTTCTCACATATTAATGCAGCATTTGCTCACAGATGAAATGTGACAAGTGCACGTCTCGACCTTCCCAAATCCCCTGATTTGAGCCGTGCTGTTAGCAAGCACTCAATGCCAGCGTCCTAAATCTCCATTTGGCAGCTCTGAGAAACAGGGGGGAAAAACAAAAGCTTTGATTAAAACAAACTCCTTTATATTAAACTTGAACGTTGTATTGTTATAGTTATTGAAATGCTGTCAAACGATTAATTGCATCTAAAATAAATACGTTTTTATCGCATCCATAAGTTTCTGTTTAGATAGTGTGTGTGTACGGTGTATATTTATTATCCATAAATAAATCCACACACATTCATTTTGAAAATATTTATATTGTATATTAATAATTTATATTACATTTAATGCATGCATGTGCGTATCTATATATACAGTACACACACACTTAAAAAAAAAAAACTATGAATAATACTCTGACAGGACTAATTTGTGTTCATATAATTTATTATACATAAATATATTTAAATTTTTTTTTTAAAGTATGTGCATGTGTTTATATTTACATATACGCAGTACATATGTAAACAAAAAATTATTTTGTATGCAATTAATTGCTTGACAACACTATTATTACCATACTCAACAGTAATCAGGGTAGATTTAACTTTAGTAAAATAGATTTTAGATACTTTTATAAATCATTATAATTATTATAACTGTTATTAATATTATTTTAATAATTATTCATTTTTATTATAAATATAAAAAAAAACCTCTTACCTGCTTTAAACTTTTCTTCTCTTCTTTCATGCTGCTTCAGAGGTCTGTTAATACATTTTCAAGCTTTTTTCCCCCCACTTATCTAACTTTTTATGCACCTGGTGCAAAATAAAACTGCTTAACAACCACTCAACACCCTAGTAGCCACATAGCAACATACTGAAAGCTACTCCAAACAGCCACCGCATAAAGCCATTACAATCATCTATCATTATGGCAGCATATTTTGCATGAACTTATAACGCAGCACTAAAAAAAATAATGTTAGAAGTATAAATGTTACGCATACAAATGTGTATGATAAATCAGACATGCATACGTTTACATAAAACGCAGCAGACATATTTTACTCAGCCACATTTTTCATTTATTATCAGTTTACAACATGTACATTTGGCAGAGTCAAATCAAAACGGGCAAATCTGGCGCTAAAATTCAAGTCAGTCGAGTGTCTCTCCTTTCGATTTAAATGAACTTTGCTAAACCTCGTGGTCCTGAAATGAACATTTGGATGAGGACATACCCTCCCCCCACCCCCACCAAAAATCAAAGTGAGAACACATCTTACGCACAAGCTAATATGAATCTGTGAAAACAAAGGCCTCACTCAAGTACTGCAAAAATGGCTTCAAGTTTTCCTCGCGCCTTTTGTACGGACTCTGAAGAAACAAAGTAGCACAAGCCGGATGGAGTCTCTTGCTTCACACATAACAGCACTAAAGAAAGTAGCTTGATTTAGACAATTACGCAGCCCTCAAAGAAATCGCACATGGCTAAAACTCACAAACCGTTGCAGTCGGAGACGCAGGAAAAGACGCTCTCCGAATAACGCTCTACATCGCTGGGAGGGATGAACATCATCCATTCGCATTCAACAGTTCCTTTAACATTCACTTTTTCCTTTAACGGAAGAAAGAAATATATTAATATGTAGTAAATGCAAGTTTAACGGCTAAAGCACATGAAGTAAAAAATGACAACGAACGAAAAGATGAAGTTCAGAGAAGGGTTCAGGAAGGGCCGGCGGCTCCTCCCAGGGTGTACCGCAGGTCTTGGTCCTGGGTGAACTGAGTTTCCGGAGGTGGGGTGGAGCTCGGGGGGGAGGAGGGTCCCCGGCTGGGGCACAGGTCTGCAGCGGGACGCCTGCTCTCTGAGGCTTGCTGGGAGATGAGCTGGAGTAGGGTGGTTGCTACATCTGATGTAATGTCTGGAGCGTGTTTCGCAGACTTTGACCCTGTCGCCTCTGGATTTACTGAGGAAGAATCTGCCAGGAAAAAAAAAAAAAAGACAAATTTTAGACACCAAAAATATCATAAACTACCTTCATACATGAGCTACAGCAATAAAATAAATATTAAAACAATTAAACAATAAATCACCGTTAAATTTATACTAGAAAAGTAGGTAAAACTTTAAACACTTTATATGCATTTAACTTGAAATAATGAATGAGTCACACAAATTGATTATTAAGCAATAAATAACTAAAGTTTATTATCTACTATGATGCCGTTTATTGTTTAAAAAAAATAATGTTTAACAAATATTGATTTTGACATAACTAGAATAAAAATCAGAATTAAATCTAAGAATAATTACAATTCTGGTGTATTGTTAATTTACATATTACAATATAAATCTGCTTTTAAGTGATTATTCTTCACTTACAGGAAAATATCAGATTTATTTTTAGACATTTATATTACATATTTATCTGTTAAATATATAAAACATTTAAACATTTTTTGGAAAATATTTTAAATATTTATGTTCTAGCTTACGGATAACTTCATGAAATAATCATAAAAAAAAAGTACATAATGAGTAACATTAAAAGTAAGTTATAAAAATGCATAGTAATTTATTAGAGTGGTTAAATGATCCTCAAATAGTTTGGGATTTGCTAATGCAGCAACTGGCAGGAAAAAAAGACTGAAGTCTAGATTTATATAACTTCATTTATATGCTAGATTTATGTAACGTGACTCTTCACCGGATGATAATTCTCATGCTTCAGTTGTTTTAATTATTGCCAAGCCTACCACAATGTATACAGGGAGTGTGAAGTCTATCTCAAATGTGTTTATGGGTTTAATTTTCTCTATTAGTAAGACTTTCATGACGCACTCAAAATCAAGATCTGTTCTGGATCAGAAAATAGTCATTTTTCAGTGATCTCTAGAGTTAAGATACATACTTATTTCTAACATAATGTGCCAAAAGCAAGCGCCCACGTCAGTTGTGCTGTCCTTAAGCTAACAGAGAAGTCGACCTGAAATGAATCCATGCCTGACACTTGACCATTTATTCATCATTTAGGCAGTTCTGGAGGAGGTGCGAGATAAAACACCTCCACACTGCTTTAAAATATATATATATTTAATTTTTTTTCTTCCGAATATAAAAGTACAAATGTATATTGTTAGATAATTTTGCCAGATAATATATATATAAACTTTAACTATCCAGCAATATTTATAATAGTAGTAGCAGCAGGAATAATAATAATAAAGACGTATTCAGGAATGTTGATATCATTTGCAGTACTGTATTTTGTCCTGAATATAAACATACTTTAAGATTCTATATTTTTTTTCTCATGGACATCTACATTTCTAAATGTGTATTTTTAAAATATATTTATTTTGTGATTTTGCTTAAAATTTTAGACTTCACTTTACTTTAATTTTTTTTTTTTAACCTGAAAGACAAATGAGTCAAAGCCATACATTCGAGATTTAAAAAAAAAGGCTATTCAATGGTTAAAAAAAAAAAAAGAAAAAAAAGAAAAGAAAAACAAATGGCTATGGCACATCCAAATGTAAATACTGGGGGGGTGGGACAAAACAAAAAATGATAAATTATAGTTCACTTTAAACCTGAACTCGTTCAGAAGCTAAAAAGGCAGTGGATTTCAGACTTCGGACCTCTGTGCTCCAATACGACGTCGAGAGAGAGGTTAAAACTACAGATGCATGACAGTCGATTCTCTAGACGCACATGTAAAACATTTTTTAGGGTTTGTGGGAGTCAATTAGCTCATGCAAAATTGTTTATTACATAAACTACTAAAATCTAAGAAATTAAATGTATTGTAAACTTACAGCTTTTGTGTGTGCAGTTTGTTGTAGCAGTAGTTTGTCTAAATATTAGTCCAGTAATACTAACATGATAAACTATACCAACTTAGAGATGTTCCTTTTGAAGCAGTCGAGATCACATGCACAGAAAATATCTACAAGAGTTTGGAGAAAATCTAACACAAAAATCAATTCAAAAACAACAGCCCTTTATCAATGAAAATACTGATAAGTGTGAGGACAAAAATGCAGTATAGCTACAATTTATTAGACACTCGTCTCACAATAAGGCTTTATTACAGTGTGTATTCTTGTATTCACAGATTAAACTCCAAAGACCATGTGAAAGAGGGCAGAGAGAGAAATGAAACCGACCACTGAGGAACTGAGAGTGAAACAGCGCGTGTCAGTGGATCAGCCGATCTCACTTAGACTTCATTAAGCTGGATTACACCAGCAAAAGCTATAAAGCATCTCTCGGATGAGAATCAGAATGATTTACAAATAAATGGATGCATCTTATTAAATGTCAAGAAAGTGCCTGCATCATATTTCACCCCAAAATCAACAGAAATAAATGCACAAATGAAAGCGTTAAATTTGCATGTTTTTTTTGCCCCCCAAGACTTATTCTATTTAACATCGGCATAATAAATAATTACATTTAAATCTACATAAATTAAATGGAGCACATTTACCAACTCTCATAACCATAAAGAGTGTATGTTTTACTTTTGTATTATTATTTTTAGTTTTGTAATTTCCTTAGTCATTAATGAAGTGCATGTATAAATTATATATATACTACTGTTATGCATACAAAAATATATGCATTAAATAAACTTAAATTCTAAAATTACTTTGTATTAATTATTATGACTAATGCAAAATGTACACGTGTGTGTGTGTGTGTGTATATATATATATATAGGTAGATATAGATATACTCACACAAGTAAACATTTGAAGTGGTTCAAAACCTTTCTTCAATGTCCTAAAAACAAAATGCGTTCTTGTCTTAGGACCTTTTTTAATTTATTTCAAATGTTGACTACCGTATGCATGTATATATATATATATATATATATATATATATGGCATTTCAGTGAGGATTAATTTTCTTTTTACAATGATGAAAATGAAGCGAATGCCTTTAAATTTTCATGAAAATAAGGGCACCCCAAAAAAATTATATTGCAAATATCATAGTACTACTACAAATGAAACATAAAAATGTTCAATGTCAGGGTGAAATATGATCTCTGCATATTCTTGACAGGGTTTTAAGAAAAAACTAAATTATGCGTGCAAGACAGCAGCTGGAAACGTTACCTAGCTTACTCCAGTTAAGTGTTGTTCTCCGAGTGTACTAGAAGAGAGACACATGAATAAAGATGTGTCCAAAATGGCTCTTTATTAGGACTGTTTAATCTGGATTTAAAAGAGTGACAATTTAACGCAAACACTGTAACCATCTCTCAAGGACTTGCAGTGTGTGCCAATGATGAAGAGCTCCCACGTCCTGTCTGTGAGCAGATTTCTGCACACTAAAGTCCGCTGGGTGCGAGCAGACCTATGAAAATAAAACCTAAATACTGCAAGACTGTAAAACTCAATGGAAGTTCACGAAAAAGCAGAACATCTGGATTTTCAAATAAACATGACAATTTATTTCTCTATATTCGTTCGCCTGCAGTCTTTCAACTAATTAAATGTTTCCCCCTCTGTAAGATTTTCGGAGCAAAAAAACAAACAAACAAACAAAAAAGTGTGACATCTCTGCAAGAAAAGCGTATGGTTTCTCTGATGTGGGTGGGTCCCACATTAACCTGTTTAGCTGCAGCCAATCACAGCATTGGACAACTCAGACCCCGCCCCCCATAGACTTAACTAACACTTGCCCTCGCGATCGACGCCCATAACTGAAGCGGAGGCGCCTCGCGCAGCGCCCTCCTCTGACCGGACTCCATTGCTCTCGTCTGGCCGCTCTGCCCCCGGAGCTGGGGCCTTTATCAGCTGCTCCAGCAGGAGCGCGAGGAGGCCGGCCTGATCTTCCTGCGGGATCTCCGGAGGCTGTGGGACACTAGAGGACTGGATTAAGGTGGAGAGCTGACTAAGCAGTTCGAGCTGCTGCGCGGCGTCCGGTTCAGGGGTGGAGGGGGCGGCGGGCGTTCTGGAGAGCACAGATGTGGAGGCTTCAGAGGATGAGCTGCGGAGATACTCCGCCATCTGCGAGACGCTCAGATTGTCTGTCTGACCCTGCAGAAGGTTCAACAGCACCGCCAACTCCGTCTGGTTCAACTGCTCCGCTGCAGCTCCCAAACCTGTGCAGAGAGAGCTTACATTTGATTGCCGTTTTTGGAAAAAAAAAGGATTTTTCTCACCTTTCCAGTTACATACTGCAGCATTCAAACACTTCGCCTGCAGTTTTGAAACAGTGAGGAAGATGGAGGGATAGTATCATTCCAAACTGAACCTGTAACAATGGACCTATTTCACAATCACTTCTGATGTAAGCTTGTGTGTGCATGAGAACTGAATACTCACATGCCTTTGACAGCCACTTTCAGTCCATGACTTTCAGAAGTGTGCACGTTTTTTTAAACTAATATGGTTTAAAACTAATGATTTCAGCACGATAAACATGACGATCAGAATCAAAACAGCACTGTAATGGCGCAGCTCTATTCTGGAAAAGGGCTGGGATTAGCAGCTACAGGCATGGAAAACTGAGTGCTTTTCAAAAAGACATAATAAATGATCTGTGGGGCATTTTGAGCTGAAACTTAAACACATTCTATGGACACCAGAGACTTATATTACATTTTGTAAGGGGCATAATGTGTCTCCTTTAAAGGGTTCACCCCAAAATGCAAATTCTGTCATTATTTACTCGCTCTCATGTCACTCCAAACCCATAAGACCTTCATTCATCTTCGGAAAACAGTCATCAGACCCTCCACAGACAACAACACATCTGAAATGATCCCAGATCCAGTCCATGTGACATCAGCGGCTCGACTTCATGCTAGGAGAATACTTTTTTTTGGTAAAATAATTAACCCAACCGTTCTTCTCCCCTGAGTTATGTTTTCTGCCATTTTTGAGTTTGCTCAAGAACGTATTTGACTCAATCAGCATTGTTTATGTTTGGAAAGCACACACATATACATAATAGGTGTTGTTTACGCTTAGAGGAAAGCATGCGTATGCGGTTGTGATTCTCTCTAAAATGGCAAAAGACGTAACTCGGCAGAGAAGAATGATTGAGAAAATTATGTTCTTTTAGTTTTCTTTGCGAAAAAACGTATTCTCATAGCGTCGCAAACCTGAAGTTGATCCACTGATGTCACATGGACTGTATAACCAATGTTTTTACTATGTTTCTGGACCTGGGATCATTCAGATGTTGCAGTCTATGGGGGGTCAGATAGCTCTCAGATTTCATCAAAAATACTTTAATTTGTGTTCTTAAGACAAACAAAGGTCTTATGGGTTTGGAACAACATGAGGGTGTCTGTAATTAATTACAGAACTTTAATTTAAGGGTGAACTAACCCTTTGATGGTGAGGTAGTTAAACACAAAGTATAGTGTTATAAACGCGTTTATAAATTGTTATAAAATAACAACAACTTAACTACACTTAACATGCTTATGACTTTCAAAAAGGAACCATGCACTTATTTGAAAAATGGGAAAGCAGCAACAATATTGACCGCCACAGTAAAAATGCTAATCAAAAAGCAATCATTACCATTTCTTTCAGAGGCAAGGGATTTAGCCAATCATTAGTGATGCTCCGATTGATCGGCCACCGATCATGATTGGCCGATATGGACTAAAAATAGCTTGATCGGCGAACCCCAAAAGCGCAGATCAAAAATGCCGATCACGTGACAAATTACTCGCGGGACTTTTTCACATGTGCATGCACGGCGCACAGGTAAAGAACACTCTTGGAGAAGACGGTG
>JAUCMS010000038.1:17116837-17133284 GCA_032357445.1 Enteromius radiatus | reverse complement strand
CCGATCTGCTGTTCTTTTAAACTTTATATCCATCAAATCACCTTGAAAAAAGTACAATGTTTCCATAAAAATATTAATAAGTACTGTTTCAATATGTTTCTTGAGCAGCAAATTAGAATGATTTCTAAACAGTCATGTGACACTAAAGACTAGAGTAATGATGCTAAAAATTCAGCTTTGCATTACAGGAATAAAATACATTTTTAAATAGATTCAAATAGAAAACAGTCATTTTAAATTGTAACAATATTTCACAATATTATTATTTTTCCAGCATTTGTGATTAAACAAATGGCATCTCAGAGTGAGAGACTTCTTTCAACAAGGATTAAAATCTATCAAAGAATGGTGGAAGAGTTTAAAAAAAAAAACAGGTTGAACTTACAAAGAGAACTCCTCCCGTAAGCGTCGTCTGTACTGTTTCTTGGGTCTCATGGTATTAAAGTATGGCAGCTTAATTACATCTGGCCAAGCAGCAGGACACGGACTACCGCACAAACGACTGACCAAAACAAATAAGAAACAGACAGAGTGTAACAGCATTTCACAAAGCCCTGCCCCTCCTTCAGCATTAGTTGTTAGAAACGTACCTGATCAGCTCAAGCTGTAGAAGCTCTTGGTTTGCCTGGAAAATTGGTTTCTTAGTGAAGAGCTCTCCCAAAATACACCTTTACAAAACAGCGAAACAAAAAAGAGAAACAAACAGGATTATCACATGAACAACAACTGGGGTGTAAATGTAGATTGGAAACAGAGAGGAGTCTTACCCACAACTCCAGACATCAATAGCAGGCGAGTATCTCTCCTCTCCCAGTAGCAGCTCAGGTGGGCGGTACCACAGTGTGATCACCTTATTAGTGTACGGGCGACTGGGAATAACCATCAAGTTAGTGTTAAACACCATGGCTTTTCAATAATCATATGATTTCAGAAAATGTAAATAGTTAATCTATAGAAATTTTAAAGCTGAAGGGTCTCAATCTTTGGGCCCCAGAGTTTAGCACAACCTACAGAAAGACTGAGAAAGCCTAACGTTTACTTACCTTTCCTCAGAGTTATAAAGACGAGCCAAACCAAAATCAGCAAGTTTGATCTGACCACTGTTAAAAGAAAGAAAATAACGACAGTGCGATGAATGGGTGTTTAAATGCATTATGTTATTATTTAACACCATTTTGTAAATAGAGCCACATTTTATCATGTTAATTTTTGCAAGATGCAAAGATTTGCAAGTATTGGTTAAATGCCAGCACATAACTTCAAGGTTTAAACATGTATTGATAAACTGCCCAAGCATTTATTTCAGAGAGAACAACGTTATTTAAGAGTGTAAAATTGCTAAAGTCGCTTATGCTAACAAAGACTGCATTTATTTGATAATAGCAATAAAAAAAACAATATTGCGAAATATTAGAATTCGAAATACTGGTTTTCTATTTAAATATATATAAAGAAATTTTAAAAAAAGGTTCCATGATAATTTGAAGGTCAAAAGAGCAGCATTTATTTGAAATAAATTTAACTTTAAATTTTAAACAATATAATGTATCCTTGCAAAATATATTTTTTTCATTTATGTTTTTCTTAAATAACACTGAACATCAGTGTAGCTGAATGCATTTAAATTTGCCTGACACTAATAAGAGAGCAACTTTTATGCAATATTTCAAAACACAAACTGGTACCTGTTATTTAGCAGGATATTGGAGCACTTTATGTCTCGGTGCAGAAAGTTCTTTTTGTGGCAATAATCTAACCCCTCCATCAGCTGACGCATGAAGCTCTGCACATGCTCATGGGAGAAAGACACCAATCCTGATTCCAGCAGCCCCATCAGGTCATGGTCCATGTACTCAAACACCAGGTAAAATGCACCTAGTGCACAAAATATATACAGATTAATAAACAGAGGTAGGCCTAGAAAATGAGTCTAAAACTGAGCTGGCACCAAATACACCCTAACTCTGAGAGGAGAATGTGTTCACCACTCCACGCAAAATACAAAAATGTATGGAAACAATGGAATCCAAATGCATTTAAACAAACCTTTATCCTTTTTGAAGTCAAGTGCGTCTTGTTTATCAGTGACGATTTCTTTCATGTTGACGACACTGCGATGGTTGAGTTGTCTCAGGATCTTGATCTCTCTGATGGCAGTGATAGGGAAACCCTCCTTTTCGTTATCCAATCTCACCTTCTTTAATGCCACCAGCTCTCCTTCAGAAACCAAAACATAACAGAAGGCTGTCAAGACATGGATTTTTGAAATGATCGACTACAGAGAATGATCAGATAAGCACAGCTTTTCTAATTAACAGCAAATAATTCTGCATTTAAAGCAAAGCAAACAAACTACCATTCAAATGTTTGGTGTAAGACATGTTTTTTTTTTTTTATACTTTTATCCAGCAAGGACGCGTTCATCCCCTTTAAACAACACACCTGTGTCTTTGTCCTTGGCCTTGTACACCTGACCGTAGGTTCCTTCTCCAATGATGCCGATGATGTCAAACTTATCCACACAGCGCTTGCCCCAGTCAGTTTGAGTCTGTTTCCTCTCTCCATATCTAGGACAGCAAATCCTGCACATATTTGACAGACACTTCAGAAAACCTTTGCCATTTTTTAAGTCGTTTTTTTCTCTCATTCTGCCATTTTCCAGAATCTAACAAAGCATTCCAGCATCCCACGACTAACCTAATAACTGTGATTAGGATCTTAACTCTTAAAAATAAAAAAACAATGCCATTCGAATCCTGGGTTCAAAGTAGACATTAATACTTTGTCTGCAAGGACACCTTAATTTGAACAAAAGTTTGTCTTCTAAATATAAATGTGTAAGAGCACAAGGTGTTGTATTAGCAACACTTCAATGTTTTAAAATACAATTACTTCATAATTCATTTCACAAAAGCTGAAGACTTGAATAGATCTGCTCACAACTACTAAAATATGCAAAAGTCACTGTACCTTTTGATCACACAGCCTAAAAATAAAGCTCCTCCTCAGGATTTTTGTCTTGTTTTACTGGGCAAATGTCATTTACTGGAAAGTCTCGTTGTATGATAAATTGAGTTTAGGATTAAAAAGAGAACAAATATCTGCCAATGGAGTCAAGAAAAATCGACTAAATAAAAAAAATAATTTTATTATTTTAAAATGCAATAAGAACAAGAGTAGCCTTGGTGAGCATAAGACATGCAATCCTCCCAACCTCAAACTGTTAACCTGTAGCTGAATGTAAACTTCACTAAATCATCTTAAGAAATGCCCTGAATGCTGAAGCAGTGGCACTTACTTTGGTCTCTTCTTGAAGGTTTGTTGCAGAAGCAGTGGTGATTCTCGAGCGGGGGACTGAGGAGGAGAGGGGTCTCCTCCCGAAAGTACTGGAGGGAGGGGCAAGTCGCTGAGAAGGCGTGTCCTAATTTCTCTCTCCTTTTCTTTCTCCTTCTCCCTGTCTCTCCGTGATGACTTCTGGGAAAGACTCTTCTTTGGACTGAAACAGAGAGAGAAAAAAATCCAGTGTTCATTCTATGGGGAAAACAAAGCTATTCCACAAAAATGTTGGTCAATGTTTTTTTTGTCACAGAGCTAAAAGTAACCGAAAAATAAGAAAATGACAGAATTTAAAAAAAAAAATTGTAACTATGCATTAAGTCTCAACATGATGTGGGTCTTTTAAACCGCAACGCGTCATGCAACAGACAAGCATAAGACGTAAAACTGTATTTACAACTCGTACAAGAGCAAATCTAGTGGGCACATGGAAAATGGTGGGCAAGGAAAGTCATGGTTGTGCATTCTACATAGATAAGCACTACTCTTTCTGGCTATTTAGTTATACATTTTTTGCAGGGAAATTACTGCAGTGAAAATTTACCAAAGAAAGTAAAACCAAGTTGTTGCTATTTACACCAAGTGTAAATAACGGTGCATACAATTTGCACCAGCATAAACAACAGTAAATAGCCTGCAGTTAAAAAAATGTAAATGCTGAAGAAATAAGCTATGCACGTTAACAGAGAACAGTCTGCGTAATGCTGGGTGTAGTTACTGACAACAGCTTTTGTCAACAAAGCTATTTGCATTTGGTGCAAACAAACACGGACAGGAAATAAAAGCTTATCCTCAGGTTACACTCTCGACTGCCCAAACATGCCCACTTGAATCTAGAACAAATATGTAAATGGTCAAGCATATAAGATTTAATCATGTGACCAAGAGCCAACATGTTAAATGCCTCCATTTAGTATAATGCAAGTATACTATAGCTTAAAAGTACCTGGGCAACTATACAGTGTTTAAGAAAACATGAATGTTGTTGCAACCAGATATCAGAAGCAAGTGTCATTAATTAAGGTAACACACTAAGTAAAATGCAGGAAGAATATCTTAAAATAATATGAATGATAAAATACATTTACACTGTTAAAAAAAAATAATTATGACTAATAGTACTCTGTATAAATCTGAAAAGCATGGCAAAATAGCACCTGATGTGTAAACAAAATAAGGTCTAGGGAACAAAACGTACTGAATGCAAGAATGTGAATGCAAATGCATCAAGCTAAGCAAAGTTTGATTTTCTGCATCACTGCATTTCGAAATAACAGATAAAGTGCAACGCAAGTACAGTTACATAATCAATACTTCCACATAAACTCTTTCTATATTGGTCAACTAAAGTCAGTTTGAAGAGAATGAGCAAGTTGTTTAAAGCTGTCTGCATCAACGTTGTTTTAGTATTATTTACACACTACAAATAAATATTTTGAATTTAGCATTTTTTAATACAGTAACTTTATATATATATATTTTTTTTTAGATTTCCAGTTATTTTTAATACTTGTTTTGTGTTTTTTATTTTTTAGGAAATCTATAAATTTATTCAAAATCATTGTATATTATAAAAATGTATATATATATATATATCTATATCTATCTACTACATAGGTATAATTTAATTTTATTTCAGTTTTAGTTTTTATTGCAAGTTTAAGTTTGCCAGTTAACTAGTTGTCAATGCATTTCTAATTTTCGTTTATTTTTCCTTTATTGCAGCACTATTTAAAACATTGCAAATATGTTTTTTTAAAAAGTTTTAGTATTAGTTAATAAAAACAATCCTAGATCAATAATAAAAAAATGGTTTCACCAGAAGATTGAGTTGCATTACATTTAACATTACAAGTTACAAAGTTAAAAATGAAATGTGTGCACTGATAAATCAATCGCGATAAGATCTATAAAATGCATTTAGAACAAAGCTAGGGTTACTTTTTAATTAATTCCATGTTTTAAAAAAAATGTTTATACCTAGCTATCCAAATGATGACATCAAGACCAGACAAACATTATCAAATCTAATCATCCTTGAGCACTGAGGTTTGTTATCACTGAAGTAACACTAGAGCAGGCTGTTCCTTTAGCAATACATCGGCCTGTGTTCATATATTTGCTTCAAGATTTCCCTATCAGGACTCACCTGTCTCTGCAGTCTCCCAGAAGAGCCGGCGGCAGAGGAAGAGGCGGAAGTGTTGAAGTCTTAATCGTGTGTGCGGGACTTTGCGTAGATTTCTGTTTGGGGCTCTTTGTGCGAGAAGAAACAGGTGTAGCAGGTGCAGAGGGTGGAGGAGCAGGCGGAGGGCTGTTTAGAGGTAGAGGTGGAGGGGATGAGAGTGGAAGAGGAGGAGGAGGAGAGTTGGCAGGGAGAGGTGGAGGAGATGAGAGAGGCAACGGAGGTGGACTGGATAATGGGAGAGGTGGAGGAGGAACCGAAGCAGGCTCCTCCGCCGGATCAATGTTAGGAGGTGGCGAGGGTGGTCTCTGAGGCTCAGGGGGCGGGGCTGTCTCTAGTGGTGGCGTCTCAGTGTTTTTCGCCACCGCATTCGCAGCATTGGACGTGTTGGGCCGGAGGGAGGGGGAGTTTTTGGCGGCGGCGGCCGCCTGACGTTCCTTCTTTCTCCGCGTCAGCTCGGCCCCCAGGCTGGAGGTGATCGGCAAACGTGAAGACGAAGGGGAGCGGCTGCCTGGTCGACTGCTGTGGGAGGAGCCTCCGCTGGCTCCACCAGAATATAAAGAATGTTTCTTAGTGCGAGAATGGGAAGAGGAGCGGTGAGAGGAGTAGTGAGGAGAACGGCTCCGGGAACGCAGAGAAGGCCTGTGGATGAGAAACAAAAAATAGAAAAGTTTTAGTGTCAGTCAACTGAAGTAACATTATGAAGCTACGAGAAAACATTTTGTACGGAAAAAACAAAACAAAAATGACGACTTCATTCAATGAGTCGCTCAGTAATGTCACTGCAGCATCATTTTGGGCAGCATCCTGTGAACGCACATAGTGTACACAATTCTGTAAAGGAAAGATATGCTGTTTGTACGAATCAAAGCATAAATACAATAAATACAAGATATAGCCACTGATGTCAGATGATGTCTTTCATACTTTTCTGCACCTTGACAGTGGGAATAGTTTGGCAGTCAATGGGACAGTCACAAGCCCCTGGTTTTCATCCAAAATATCTTATATTGCGTTCTTGCATTCATGTATAATATAATATCTTATATTATACAAAAACAAAAATTGTATGGGTTTGGAACGACATGGAGGTAAGTAATCAATGACAACATTTTCTTTTTGAGGTGGAGTAATCCTTTAAATTAACTAAATAAAAGTCACTAAGAGTCTTGAGTAGCATTGAAATATAATGCATTATCAAAAAATAAAGACAAAGAGCGAGACACTGGTTGTTGATTAAATTTAGATGTTTGTGAAAAAAGGGGGATGTTCGCATTACACTATTTGCTCTATTACAGGAGAGCAAATGTAAGCTCATGTTGAAACAGTTTACATTTTGCGATTATGTGAAGCCGTGTGACGAATATTGAGACATCACAGCGTGATCTTCAAACTGAAGTTAAAGAGCATTCATTTAAGACTGTAGTGTTGCAGAAAGTGGACTAGATTGTATGTTTCTATGTGTTTTAATAAGATGATGCAGAGTGTGAGATCATGTCACATTCCGAAGTAATTTTGCATACTCAAAAGTCTAATGTGACCATGGCTGTAAGGAGCCTAAATGACTGGAGAACACCTGCATGTGTCAACAGAGAGAAGTCTGCTATTTTCACTGAAAGTGACATTTTTGTTTAAACATTACACAGCAAAAAATCTTAATCTATCTAAAATATGCATTTACAAAACAGATGGGTTAATCTTTTTATTTGTGCAGAAATTATATTATCAATATCTGTCTACATAAGATGAACAAGTTCTTTCAGGTTTGGAATGACATGAGGGTAATTAATGACAGAATTTTCATTATGGGTAAACTAACCATTTAAGCGCTGTACAAATTTCTATGCTTTATTGAAAATATTTGTTTTTATATATATTGTTGTAGAAGAATAACATGTTTTACTTGTGTCAACAAAAAAAAGTTGGTACCTGCTTATCAGCGTTCTAATAATTTGTAGAACACTTTAAACTGCAGCACTGGCAAGCTTTCAGCTGTACATTTATAGCAGCAATTTATGTTATTACTGTGTTATCTGTTACAAGTACAGGGATTTTATATTTATAGCATTATAAACAGTCCTAATGGATTTTTATTGTATGAAACTTGTATTGTACAGTTGCATATTTACTTATGAAAACATTTATCACAAGTGGGATCTTGAATTAACATTTGCATGCCATAATTCCTCTATCACAGGTTTATATTTAGTTGGATTCTCCCTTGAAGGCATTAATATAATGATTAGAGGCACACACCTTCTACTGTCATATCAGATTCTGCATGGAATATTATTTATTTTTATTTTAGAAGGATTGAAAAAAATGTTTTTTAAACGTGTAAAGGCATTTGCCTGCTCACATATGAACAACTTCTACTTGTTTAGATATTTTAATATTTAAAAAAAAAGAAAAGGAAAATGTAATTTTTGCCAAAAACAAAAAATAACTAGTCATAACTAGTGCTTTCAGTGAACTTTGAGTAAGCAAAATTACTTCTGACACTGCAGTGATTGTGACAATACATAGAAACATAAAATACTCTATTTTGCTACAACACATCTGGACACAGAGGTCCCATTTAAAACTGATTCGTTACATCACAATACTCCTTTCAAAAGATACATTTAGTGGATGCCTTGAAATATAGCCTGCTAATTCATCCTCTTATGAAATAAGCATAATTGGGCAGTAAATAGTTAGGAAATCTTAATCTCATGGAAATCTTAACTATAAAGTTGGTTAACATCAGAATGTTTTTCTCACATCCACATAAATATTTAATTGACTGCAGTGTTTAAGCAGTTTAAGACACATAATAGGACATATTCTTATAATCAGGAATAAGTTGGCAGCTGTGCTTTAAAATTTAATTATAATAATCTTAATTCAAGTACTGAAAAATTACGAAAATGACAGTAATCAGTGTTAAGTAATGGCACAAGGTCAATCAAATGCAATCAGTTACATGAATAATTTAAATAGTTACACTACTTATTACATTTTAGATAGGTTACTTGTAATCTGTATTACATTTCCAAAGCACCCCCCCCCCCCAAATACTACCACTGTGTTTGACATTTTCAATGTAAAAAACTTCCAATAGGTCCAAAAACCTGTGGAGTGACCAACGTTAAATGATGCACTGCCTGTGCTGTGTGGCATGCTTCTCACCTGGTCACCGGACTGGTGCTGGATGAGCGTCGGTTCCCGTAAGGACTGCCAGGTGAGTGTTTTCTGCTCACATACGGACTTCCATCCTTCTCGGGGCTTGAAGACCTCCTCCTCCGATAAGGGCTCTCGGACCTCTGTCTGCTCCGCCTGGGAGGTTCCCTGTACGGACTGGGGCTCGCAGCCCTGCGTTTGGAGGAGTAGCTGTTCTCGAGCTCCGCAGCGGAAGGACTGTCCGCCCCGCTTCTCCTGGTCTGGCCCTTCCCTTTAGGGCTCGACTTGTGGCTCTTGGCGGCTTTCCGATGGCTCCGGTCCTCTTCATACTCCTCGCTCCTCCGCTTGTCTTTGCGTGATTTCGACGAGCGGACACTTTCCTTACTGATGGAGGAGGAGGCGGAGGAGGCGCTGCTGCCCAGACTGACAGCGGACTGCACCGCACCTGATGAGAGAGAGTCGCCGGGCCTTTTGCTACCTGACTCACCTGAGCGTCTGGATGTGGATGCAAGGCACGCAGCTGGGCTAGACTTCTCCTTAGCCTTCTTGCGGCTGTCTTTGCTCGCTCTTTCCCGGTCTTTACTGCTCTTCTTTGCTCCGCCACCCTCTGCCCTCTCCGCGGACTCCCTGACCCGATGCGGGTCTTTGGATTTCTTCCGGGAGCGCTTGTGTTTATGAGTCCTGTTCGCAATCTCCGCCCCCGCTTCACCGTAGTCCGAGCGCTCTAAGCGTTCTGCGTCCCTGCTCTCCGCCAGTTTCCCGGTGGCGGGGGAGTCCAGGAACGTGTCCGAGTCTGAGCTGATGTCGTCGTACTCCACCAGAGGCTTGATGGCGCCCACTGCTGGAGGCGCGGCGGTAGCGCACGCGGAGCCGGTGTCGGCCTCGTGCTTGGACTTGCTTCGTTTGTGCTTGGAAGAAGTGGACGAGCCCGCCGTCTTGGTGGGTTGCCTACCGGAGCCCGCGTGCAAAGACTGGCCTTCTCCGCCAGCCGCCTGCTGCTGATGGTAGAGCGGTTCAGCCTTCCTCTTGGTCCCATGCAGGCGGTCTGATCCAGGCATACCTCTGTCCTCCGGAGACGTGGACCTAAGTGGTCAAGACAGCACATGAACAACACAAATCGCTCAGTGTTGGGTAAAAGTGTGAAATCCTGCCAGACGGAAAAGTCGGAGTGAAGCAAAACAAAGATGCGCACGCAATTTGACGAGCAGAGGTTATCCACAAGTCATCCCCAGTCCCGTGTCTTCTCCGAATCGCTTTCAAATATATCCAAGAGTATAAAGCCAAAAGCAAAAATAAAGATTTATTTAACGATATTGTCCTTCACGATGGCATCACTGGTCGTTTCCAGGGTGCCTCAAGCAGCGCATTGCGCTCGCGCCTCTCGGCTAGCTTTAGCTAAGCTAGCGTCCCTCGAAAAGACAAAAAGAATGAAGAAAAATACAGGCTGTCCTTGTTTTAGATTGTTTATCCTTGTTCGATATCAAAGCCTAAACAGACGTTTGGCTCTCCTTGCACACGGTTTCTGAGCTTCGAAGCAGTAAAGCTCGCTGTGTAGGGATATTGTCCCACATAACTGAAAATAAAACTTGACCCGCTTGCTTCTTGTTCACATATTCGCTTTAATGTTCAGTGTAAACTCTCTGTAGTTTCATATTCATCGGAAATGATCACATATTTATGTGTTAAAATTGTTTCCAGTTCACTTAAGCGGCTCTGGGAAGAAACCAGACCTAGAAATTGGGCGATGTTCGTGGATATAAAACCCTCCACGGCCCTGAATTCAGAGAGAATTCACTTCATCCATTACAGCCAAAATTATGCGCAGCCTCTTCTGCGCACGCGCGGTTTTAGCCCGTCCCACGGAAAAGGAAATACCAAAGCCTGCGCTGTTTCGCTCGGTTTTCTCCTGGATAACTAATTTTCACAGAAATACTTTCAAAATTTGTATAAAAGTTGAGATTTTTTTGGGTGGAAAATATATAAAATTATTAAATCACTTGTTTACGTTGCTTCTGTAGAACAAGGTCGCTGTCAATCTGCATGGTAACTAGGCGACAGCCAATCAAAAGCAAGCAACTGCATTCCGCCTCCAGTCGCGCTCATTTGAGCTGAACTTAACCAATACTCTTTGACTTAAATTGCATTTTAATTAGTTTAAATGTGCATTTTTCCATTTTATTTATTATGAGATTACAATTTCCTCATTTTAATAATACATGAGACAAAACACGAATTGATTACCGATTTTATTATTTTATTGTACGTCAGCAGATGTAAAGTTACAGACTCTTCTTTAGCGTGTTAAACGTTAGTTACATTATTTCTGAGCAAACCTGTGATGTCAAACTATAAGCAAGAAGCCTTTAAATGTTGGTGCCAATATTACACTCGTCACGTATAAATACATAGGCTACAATGAGTCCTTTAAATTGTAACATTTTCCGTGAATAGTATAACCATAGAAACGTCATATATGTCTATTAGATATAACAGTAATAGACTGAAAAAGTAAAGTTCTACCTAGTTCTGTTTACATCATTTGTTGTTTAACAAATTAATTTAGCAAAAACAATAGTTGTGTTAGCCTTGTGCAATAACGAAATTTAATACCGTATAATTTCACCTTCGAAAGCATTCGCCAGCGGCGGATGTATGCCGAATTTGAAGCTGCAGTTTTATAGTTGAATAATTTGATGTAGATATATCCGTGTATTTTCCAGGGAGCTCGGTATGGTATTTTCACATGTTGACGTCGCGCATAGATGACGTCAGAACGTGTGCCCAGTATCATGTTTTTTTTTTTTTTTTTTTTTTGCAGTTTTAGAACACAGAACATACAAGGGCATTAACATAATATTAAAATGATGACCAATTATTCAAAGAGTAGATTTACGGCTTAAAAATTATTAAAAATTATTTTTGCTTTGGTATTTCTTGTTTCTTGTAACGTATACAGGTGACCTATTTATATTTTAAAATGAGTAAAATTTGTTTTAGTTTTTTTTCACTGCTCATTTACATTTGTGAATGTAATTTACATAAACTAAATTAACAATATAACAAATGTTTAAATCAACAGGATTCTCAAAAAATAATAATAATAATAAATAAAACATCCTTAATGTCCGTTCTTTGTCTAACAAAAAAAATAGATCACACAAAAATAATTGCGTATAAATACAATCAAAAAATAAATGGACAATACTCTCTTCTTTGTCTTTACAGAAAACACATTTTAAATCAACATCTTTACAAAATTTTGCAATTACCTGTTTTACAGGATAAATATGATGAACAATTTTAAATGATACGTCTCTAATTTTATTTGTGATACAAAAATGTCTGGAGATCATTCCCAGTCTCTAGCACAGCTAGGTTTTTTTCACATCTGATGTTGAGAAATGTCTTATATAGTGTTATATAGTGAGCTTTAGTATTTATAACCTAAAACACATTTTAAAAAATGTGCGTTTATAAAGCAAAAAAAAAACCAAAAACTAATTATAATAATAAATCTATCTAATAATAATAATTATAATAACTAATCTATCTTTATTTGGCAGCATTTTACAATTATTAGAGGAGTATTATACAGTTAGGAGGTCTCTAACATTCGTGTCTGAAATAAAATCTAGAATATGAGCATGTTTTCAGTTTACTAAAGCATTAAAGTTGAACAGTAGCACATAAATAAATTGTAAAGAGCGGAAATGTATTATTGTGAATATAATATTAATTAAAAAATGTAGGATTTTCTTAATTTAGTGTCTCTGATTTTACATTAATTTGATAGCCTATGTGTAACCGTGATGCTGAAGCTTTCAGTGTCGTTTGTTTGGGAAAACGCTGCCTCGTGTTACCACCACGATTACGTCAAATGACGAAGGCCATCTTTGAGTTTTCATTGGCCTTGACAGTCGGAGGCGTGGCTAATAAATCAAACCCGGAAATAAGCATAACAATAACAAGAAAAGAAATGATTTGCAGTCAGTACATTTTCCATACTACAAAATATTGCACTTTCACAAGTACTTTGCACAAATTAAGCCATAGAAATGTTTTAATATCATCAGCACGCCACACAAACAAACTTTCAGTGTCAAACTATAAATAATACATTGAATTAATCTGAAATCAAGCTCACATATTTTAATAAAATGCATAAATTTTCTAGCTTGGTAATATGACAACTACAAAATTGGTCATATTTTATAATAGATTACTTAAATTCGACCTTTAAGACGTTGAACGTTATCCACAGACAATAACTTTATACTTTTACTGCGGCTATAATACCAAATCACATATAGCTTTAAGGTAATAACATTGTATGCAGTCTGACAAATGCGTATGTACAGATGAAACTGCGGTATTTCTGAACAACATCGACGATAAGGTGTAGTTTTCAGATGGGGAAACTGTCTGAGATCTAGTCATGGTAAAGGGGAGGGGGTGATCTGCAACACAACAGGAGATAAGCTTGATTTGTTCATACTTCAACCACTGGGGCTCTTCTGCATCTTCGCCATATACAAACGCGATGAAATTAAGCGAAAACACGGCATGAGCTCGACGGAAACCAGCGGCACCGACACATCTGCCACCTTTTAATAACCGGACGCGCGTTTCCTCTCCGGTTTACCGACTTTACTGTGCTCGGGATGGGTAAGGAGGTGAACGGCGTCTCTCGGAGTCGCTTTGAGGCGAGTAGCCACTGTTTATTTGCAGATTGACATGTCGGTGTAAATAATCTTGCGTTTTTACTTCTAAACGGCTTAAATAATGGGGGATTATAAGTGTTGTTGCAGTAGAAGAGGCCGAGCTTCCGCAATCATACATATGAGTTCAGCTCTTCTAATCACTTGTCAGTCTGTAAAACACGTTCAGTAATGTATGTTGACCAAAGGCAACATCAAATCCTTCGTCATATCTCTTTGAAGTCGCTACATTTTGTTTCTTGTCAAGTCTACTTTGTGTCGGACTGTATAAACACAAGCATTGTTCCGAGCTTAACGAGCCACAAAAGGTGCTTTAATATGTCTCTGTTATTTACGTGAAGCAACAGTAGGTTGCGATCTACGCTTCGATGGATTTTATAAATTAAACTGGTTAGCTGAGATTATAGGAGACGGATAATGGTGGTAGGCCCACAGGCTGAAGAGGGGGAAAAACAGCCGGCCAAAACAAAAGCTGGATATATACAAGGGCCTTTACGCGTAAAAGCACAAGCGCATCACAACTCTACACTACCTAGGAAAGTTGGGCCTGTTTACGCAAACATTAGTTTGTTGTTTTCCTCGAAGACTCGCGATCAAGCCGTGTTTAAACAAGTTATAACTCTGTTTTCATCGGGTGTGTCTCAAAACTTAGTGAGCTGGCTGCGTTTTCGAGGCATATCAGCAGTGCGCTGCGGTTTTGGCCGCCTGTGATGCTGTCTAGGTAGGCGGCTTACTAGGTTTGACACACATCCGTAATGTTGAGGCACATGGCATTGATGCTATCGTTTAAAATCGGGGGTAGTTGCTCTTAAAGGTCAAATGTAGACATGATATGTCAGAGTGAATACATTCTAGGCAGTTGCTAAAGATTATTTTGTTATGTAATGTCCCAGTGTTGATCTACCATGTAATATATTTTTGAATATAGTCCTGTGCTGAACAAAATTTACTATGGTGTCTAGTTTCCACCACATTACCACAGATATTTAAACTTTTGTATACACGGTAGACATTTACAACTTTAAAAGCCGTTTTTACCATTCAGGGTGTGACATTACCCATATTTTTACATAGACTAACTGTAGTCTTTGGATGATGTTTTAATTTTTATTTCTGATAACAATTTCAGCATGGCTGATGTGACAGTGACATTGCACCAAATATAAAATAATTGGAATTAATAAACATAAGGTATCATGCTCATAACAAAGTTATTTGTGATCACGTATACTAGACACAACAGCCATAAAAGTAACATGCGTATTCTAAGACATTCTTATTAACATTTTAAGGACCTCCCGTAATCATAATACCCAGGACATTTAAGTGGAGGTTTTGTTAAGATACAAGGCCTAGTTGCAGAATTTCTATCGCAAAGGCATGAATGTAATCAGTATTTAAGAAGCACTGCATTGTTACCGGCTTAGTCCTGTTTCTTTTTTTAGGATCTGAGTGATTATCTGGACGTTGTTTTGGTGACAGCAGCATGAGAGTTATATTTACGAATGACTGACATCTCATCTCATGTTCAGTTGCGTGCTTGATTAAAGAAATATTGCCTGAAAATATTGATATATCACACCGCAATTTTATTATTGCGCTACACTGAACATTTTAGACTGCCTGCAGATATGCAGTAATGATAAAGTTTAACTTGATGTGCTACAATAACAAAAAATGATACTAAAACTATTTTATATAGTTTTTTTTTTGCTTGTAAAGTATGACCTGCATTTGTCTTTTTGCAATTTACCCATGTAAAAATGATTACAGGAAATATTAGGATATAAAAGGGATCTGGTTATGGGAAAAGTCATCCGGCGATATACAGTGTTTCAGATGAGCTGGAAACAAGTGATCAATCATGCCTGGTTTGTAACAGTTTGCAGTCAGACATCACATGGCTCATCCTTAAACAAACAAACAGATGGAAAGTCGCCTCATACAGCATGGATGGGTGAAAAGAAAGAGGAACAAAACAAATGTCAGAGTTCATAATAAAGAATAGCTGTAAGCTATCTCACATATTGTTTGTCAATGCTTTAAAGGGATTGTTCACCCAAAAACAAAAGTTCAGTCATCATTTACTCCCCCTCACATCATTATAACCTGTAATGACTTTTCTTTCTTCTGTGGAACACTAAAGGAGATTTTTTAACAGCATGTCTACGCAGCTCTTTCATTACCATGAACGTTAACAGTTTCTGGAGCTGTAAAAATGTGATTAAAGGGCTGTTCGAACCAGGAATGATCCACAAAGATTACAATAACTACACACTTGTATACAGTGACATTCTACTTATTATAAGCATGCATTGCAGTTATGTCTCCTGCTGCTTTAAATGCTTGATCTCTTTAGTGTCAGAGGGATTCTGATTGGCTGTGAATATTTTATTTGTTCTTACTTCTAAAAAGTGATATCATATTGTTCCTCTATGCTAAATTTTGTTAATTAGTGAATAGCCTCGTCAGGCTGTTGGGATCAAATTCTTGTTCAGATCAAGATGGGCTTATAAAAGAAAAAAATGGTGTTTTTGCATTTTAACAATTAACTGGCCAGTGCACTGAAACAACCTATGTGCCCTCCACTATTCTTGGATGTGAGGTAGACACTTCTTAAAAAAAAAAAAAAAAAAAAGGAACATCCGGTCTGGTCTGAATTATTCAGCAGGACAATCTGTATCTCTCGTTACCACTTGGAAAAAAGGTTTTGTGGTTTGATGGGAGCAGGATAAGACCTCTGGTGTTAATTTCATGTTGTATATTTGGCACATAGTCAAGCCTGTAGGGTAAAATCTCATTTGCAAAAAACAGAACTTTGAGATTGAAATTCTTTTTATTGTTTTACCTCAGAAAAATAAGCTTTGTGTAATTGTTTCAATGACTACGTTTACATGCGCACGAATAATGCGATTATTTCCAATAATCAGAGTAAGGACTTAATCGCATTATAATGTTTACATGTCAAGAGGAAGCTTTTCACTCCCGTTTACATGCTGTTTCCATATTCTTATTATTCGCTAAGAATTGTGGTTAATTTTCTACTGCC
>JAUCMS010000038.1:17073970-17085322 GCA_032357445.1 Enteromius radiatus | reverse complement strand
ATGCAAAAGAACGGGAACGCGTCACAGAGGAATTCCTTCTACTTAGCCTCTCAGCGGCTATAGGCTGTCGCTATACTAATCAAGTAGTAGTAGGCTGAATACATCTTCAGTAAATATTAGAAATATATGTGCTGCTTATAAAACATTTAGTCTGAAAACGAACTCGCTTTATAGTCTTTGCTAACCAACTAAACCTCGAGCACTTGATTAGCATTAAAAAGGTTCAGGTGGTCTGATTGTGCTATGTTTAAGCAAATAACTTGTTGAATGTCATGGTTTTAAAGTCAAAGATTTTTCAGGACTTGTAAAATGAATATTAAATGCAAGTAGGTTAGTGCGAGCCACAGAATTATGCTAAAATGACTATTGTTGTATTTTTGACACAAACTTCAGTAACATGAAACCTTCAGGGACAAACTCAAAAGACGAAAGAATGTTGATGAAAAGGATTGCTCATCCTGCTGTGGCATTCAGTTTGTTATGTTATGATCAGGTGTGCTTGCAGGATATTTTTTTTTCCACCTTCCTGGTTCTGTAGCAACTTTAGATTATTTCACCACAATCACTTCCTTTTGTTTAAAGCCATGTATTGTGAAAGGTCTATTCTAGACAATAGAGGTTTTGAGATTTTTTTTTTTCTTAATGCATTTTTTGTTGCGTAAACTGCTGTCCTTGTCTGTCACTTGAGATTACCATATAGCAAAACCAAGAATTATTTCTTTCAGAAATCATTTGTTTTCCATCAGTCTGAAATATGAAATAGCGATACCAAATTGTTGAAAGAATCAATCACTCAAATTAATCTCACTGAACTAATCAGTCAAACGTGTTTCACAGAGATCTTACTTTGTGTACGTTTAAGTTTGATTAGGCCAACAAAAGTCTAGAAACGAGTTATGGATGGCGCAATTAAAGAACAACGGTCAGAAAGTGTTCTCATTCCTGGATGTTTGTGTAATGGAAAGTATAATAGTGTCTGCTCTATTGGTGGGATGTTGAATCCTCTTGGGGGGAAAAAATGCAGAAAACGCACCACAAAAGGAATTTTGTAATGGTTTTATCAGCGCATCTAGTCTGCAATAGTTACAACGAGCTCCTGCACACGGAGCCAGATTTTGGCTCACATACCGGGCAGTTGACAGTTATCGCTTGCCTAATCGGGTCCTTGTTGCATGGTCAGAAAAATGTATAATTTCGATACACGTTCGCGCTCTCCAGAGGTGTCGTAAAAATTGAGCGCTTAAGTTGATGACGAGTATCCTTGCAAACACACTCCGTTTTGTCTTATGTAAATGAAAACAGTTGAGGAAAAAAGCATGTGCATCCATACTAAAACCATGTCATGTGATAACAGAGCCAGGCTGTTCAGAAGTCGCGTCTTTTTGCGCGCTCAAGATCTTTTTCAAATGTGCACATAATAGAAGTGTGTGTGTATATATGCATTAAACTGTAAGCCCCCATACTACAAACAGAAGAAAATCATATATGGACACTGATCTATATATAATGACTATATATAATACTATATATAATCTCTATTATAGATCAGTGTATATGGAAATATTATCTGCGGTAGCTCATTGATACCCGGCCACGTTTGTACGTATTAAGATTAATTTTTTTTTTAAGTGGCTCTTAGCTGCAGGTGCATTTGTTGCTGCTATAAAGCAATCAGCAACTTTAGTACAATTTCGTACTCCCTCTGCAAACTTTATAGACCTCCTCTCAGTAGGATACAGACATTTTGGGAAAATTAAAATCCATTCCTCTTGTACACGATCTGTTCACGCATGTGCATGATTAGTAGACGAATGATGTTGGTGGTTTCATAACTTGCTTCCTACAAAGGCATTTTATGTATAGTTTTATTTATTATCATCATCATATTTTTTATATACATTGTGTGTGTGTTTGTGTATGTGTGTGTGTGTGTATGTGTGTGTATATATAGATATAGATATAGAGATATAGATATAGATATATAGATATAGATATAGATATATAGATAGAAGAATTGATCTTCTTTCACTTATTAATAGAACAATAACCTACTGTGACTTTTTTTAATCAGACATGACATTCAACAACTTACATGCTTGCACTTAACGTTAAAAATAAAATATACATTTCCCAGTATGAATAAACAGTGATCTAATACTACTATTATAGTTTTTTTTAAATCTCAATATGAACGTGGTTCCCACATCTTTTAACCTTTTATTTTTCCCATTATTTTCATGATGGTTTTTCCTCATTTTACAGAGATTGAATAATAAAAAAAGCAACACAAATGAATACCTGAAATTCCGATGGTTTTAAAAAGTAAACATTGGTTAAGTGTTGAACTGATCAAAAGGTGTGTACTTCAGAAGAAACACCTCCCCTCATATTCATGCCTTATATCTAACCTGATCACAAACATTTACACGTCAGCCAGAGTTACATATTCTTGAAGATTATTATTATTATTATCGTTTCATATTTTCAAATTTCCAAAGAAACAGGTAGGTTTATACCATTTATCATAACTATGTAACCATTAACTTATTTAACATTTGTTTAAAACATGTAAAGCATATTTTATGGTAGTTGATTTTTCTTTAATAAAGATTAATACTGTGTAACAGATGTATTGCTCATTTTAGTTCATGCTAATGCATTAACCAACGTTAAATAATGTAACCTTATTGTAGTGTGTTATTTGTAAATGAAATTGTAATGAATTTCAATGTTCGGTACTAAAGTGCCACACATCACATATAGTAGGGGGCGTTTGTGCTACCTTGCACAACATTCTCTACAAGTTCTGTAAAGGTGCATGACTAAAGTCCCGAACCGTTACAGCACATTAGGGACGTCCCTAAAACGTCCTCTTTTGGTTTGAGTGCTGGTGCTCTCTGTCCATTGACTTTTGGGATTTTGGTTCGTTTTTGGTTTTATCAGTGGGTACGTTTTGAAAACGTCAAATTAAAAAAAAAAAGTCGTCTAACGTCTTGAATGACCTGAATGTTCTATGAAGGTCCAAATAACGTCCTCCAACAATTTGAATGAACTCAACATCGTGATTTGTCTGGGAACGTTCTGAGGACGTTACTAAGCAACGGCGGACGTTTGGAGGACATTCTGGGAGCTGGAGGAGATAGAGCAGGGGTGGGGAACGTTGATCATGGAGGGCCACTCTTCTGCAGCGTTTCTCCAAACCTGAAAACCCTGGAAAAACACCTAATGGCATCGTGTACATATTGATCAGCTGGTTCAGATGTGCTTGATGAGGACTGAAACTAAACTTTACAGGGACACCGGCCGGCCGGGATCAACGTTCCCCACCCATGCTAGTATAGGCAAATGTATAACACTCGACAAACAAATGAGAAACAGACTAAAGCCCTATTCACATCGAGAAGATAACTGTTAAAGATAAAGTAGCTAGCTACTTTAAATTCTCATTTTTTGATTGAATTGATTCTGATTGGACGTCCATCTTTGTATGTTCATTGTGTTGCTTGTTTTAGTTTCTGTTAATGCATTATCAATTTTAAATGTTGTAGACTGTTATTCGTAGTAAATAGAAAAAGTTATTGCTGTGTGTCGCACATGGTGTAGGCTATTTCTAGAATAAACAAATGACAAGTGACAAGATAAGAAATTATACAGTTTTTAAAAATAATAAATTGAACTATTGTATCACAGAGAACTAAAATTAAACCTGTGTGTCACTGGCGCTTTGGATGATCAGTTGCCATGAGTCGCCAGATGCAGTGTATTCAGGTACCATAGCAACGTTTAAGTCCCTCACAGAAACCCAATCCTTATTTATAGACTATTATAGTATCCATCTCTCGCGATGTTTACCTAATTTATAAGCGGATTCCAAACGAATAATGCTAGAGTAGTACAGGACAACAAACACTTTTTCACTGCTAGCGTTTTTTTTTCTTGTTTTCCGTTGCCACAGACTTAGATCTTTAGGCGACAGCTTTCCTTTACACTTGTATTAGACCAAGCAAAGTTATGATGTTAGTTTTATGTATAACGTCATAATTTTTTTTGTGTGTGTTTGTATTTCCAGTTGTGGGATTCTAAACCCTCTTCATCCAGTTGAAAAAATGGTTATCCTCGCTAAACCGAGGTATTCGTACATCAGAGCGCTCTTCACTATTGGCATCTTCTTTGTTTTTATCCTCTTCCAAAACGCGGTGATCACTACTTTCCTCAAATCATCCGTCGATTCCACCAGCGGAGGTCTGTGCGCTTGTGAGAAATGTGTCATGAACCTGAACGATAGTGATTGGTTCTTCATGCGGTTTAACCCGACTGTTCGATTTCTGCTGAATAGAAGAAACAGTGTGTTACGGACAGACGTCAACAGATGGTGGAAGGTACGTGAATTCAGTTCAGATCTTAGAAATCGAGGGGAAACTATGGTTTGAGCACCAAAAAAAAAAAAAAAAGGTTTATAGTTGTTCGTGTTGTTTTTTTTTTTTTTTTTCAAATAAAGCACGAAACTACATACACAGGTGGTGGTTATGATAGCTTTTAATATTTAAACTGTTTTATTTAAAAAAAAAATTGTAAATAAACCAGGCAGGCAATAATATAATAAAACAACCAGATCAACAAATAAATCAGTTTAACAAGTTTTGACAGTCAATTTAATTCAACTTGACCCACCGTTAAATTAACCGTTGCTTATTGTAGACTAAATTTGAACGAATATACAAATTTATATTTTGTTACAAATTGTTCATTACTATTTTTAACAATGATTGTAACTCCTGACAACACTGTGGTCACTCCTTTTTATTATCTCTAGACTAAAAAGTATGCTACTATATCTTATGACTCTAAACAACTTTAAGAGCAAGTTCTTGAAATGTATCAACTTTCATGAGAAATAAGATTCCCGTTAAGAATAAATGCAATGTTTTTCCAAGAGCGGAATTTGTGATTGTTAAACACTTGGTGGCAGCACAGATCAACAGTCACCCACCTGTTCTTCCTACAAATATAGATTTTACGAATAGAATCATGCTCATTTCTGCTTATATTTCTATGTAATTATTTATTTTCCTATTTTATGGAATACTTTATTAGCTAAACTAAGATTTGTATGTTTTAATTAAATTTTAATCTTAATCTTAATTTTAATGTTTTTTTAATCTGTGTAGGGTCTACAAACTGAGCGCTTTCAGGTTAACTACACAGATGTGGTGGATCAGATGTTTTCTCTCTTCCCTGATGAAGAGCACTACTCGGATGCCGGTCCAGATCGCTGCAGGACCTGTGCTGTGGTGGGAAACTCTGGGAACCTGCTGGGATCTCATTACGGGCCTCTCATAGATCTTCATGACTTTGTCATAAGGTAAGCTATTTTCAACTTTGAATTAATGGCAATGTGTATATAAAGATGATTGTAAAATGCATTTTCATGCTCAGGATAAATAAGGGTCCAACAAAAGGTTATGAGAAGGATGTGGGTTCAAAGACCACTCACCGGATTCTCTACCCTGAGAGTGCTGTGGATGTAGAAAACTCAACCCACCTGGTTCTTCTGCCCTTTAAGATCAAAGACATGCGCTGGCTCATCAGTGCCTTCACCACTAAACAAATCACACGGTAAGATTGTTTTATCAATATTCACTTTATTTTACAGCAGTCATCTTAATTTAATGAATCTTTGTGTTTCTTCAGCACTTACATTAGAGTGAAAGCTACAGTAAATGCTAGCAAAGACAAGGTGAAAATCATATCAATCAATATACAACTTTTGACTTATTTCTATACAGTTTTCCTGAACTGCATGATTAAGTGATGATTTATTTATTTTTTTAAATATTGTTTTTTAAGGTGATGATCATCCATCCTGAATTCATGAAATATGTATATGAGAGCTGGCTACAGAAACATGGCAAATACCCATCCACTGGATTCATTACACTGATATTTGCTCTGCACATTTGTGATCAGGTAGAAATTTTTTGCCTCTTACTTCAATAACTTTTATCTCACAGAGCCAGACATTTCAGGACCTGCATTAAAGGGTTGGTTCACCCAAAAATAAAACTTAGTCTGCGTTTTACTCATCCTAGGTGTTTTATGTGACTTTGTTCTGTCAGATAAATCCAATCAGAGCTCTATTTAAAAAATATATCCTGGGACTTCTAAGCTCTATCATATATCATTGCAGTGTAAAGTCTAAAACATGTTACATAAAGTCAATCAATCAAATTAGGAGAATAGAGTGTCAGTAATGTATTATGACAAGACTAAACAGTCAATTGTCAGCTAAAGGCATTTCATTATTGAATGCAGAGATGATGTTGTGTAGGTCAGGATCTTTGTAATAAAATCGATGAGTAATTAAGTGTCCACAACTAAGCAAGCCAGAGGTGACAGCGGCAATGAACCAAAACTCCTTTTGTAAAGAACAGAGAGAAAAAAAAAAAACCTTGGGAGAAACCAGGCTCAGATTAGGGCCAGTTCTCCTCTGTCCAGATGAAACCAGCACTTAATTTCCAGTTCAATCTTAAATGCAGCTATATCAGAGCTATATCAGCTATATCACACTTGTAGTGTGTGCATGTGTGTCTGGTTCCTGTGATCTCTCTCTGGAGCTCATCTAGGTGTTCTGGTCTCCGGGGGGATGAATAAATGACTCAGGTAGCCAATCATTGCGTTTTTGTAAGATAAATATCCATATTTGAATTTTTTTCTTTTAAAAACTGGTGCACTTTGAGTATATATTTCATAAATATTCAGACGCAGAATTCATGTGAATTTATTCAACATACCGTCAATGTGAACTATGACCACATAGGTGTGTCATCCGTGTTTAAGGTTTACATTGTACATTCGTTTAAATAGTTACCTGTAAGCTGTCATGACTTGTTTGCTCTGTCATTGGTGAGATCACTGTGACGCATTTAATCTAAGCCAAGGTGCAATTAAGCACTGATGTACTGATTTGTCTGTCTCTCTCACACAGGTTGATGTTTTCGGGTTTGGAGCTACAAAAGATGGTATCTGGCATCATTATTTTGACAAAAGTTTGACTCACTTTAGCAGAGGGAAGCATGGTGGAGACTTTGAAAATAAGACCATAAATGAGCTTCTATTGTTAAACAAGATTTCTATACATAAAGGGTTGTAAAGATAACACTTTCTAATGAAACCCTTTGAAAAGCCTGCATTTTCAAACTAGAATTATTTGTCACTATTTATGTATTTATTAAAAAAATAAGACCTTATTTATAGTAGCATATTGTTAAGGAAAGTGGAACTATTATTAATATTTAAGATTAAATTCAAAGATTATATTGATGCAAAGAAACTAATTTATATTGAATAATGAATGGTATACAAACGATGCTTTCACAAACAAATGTACTTTACTATTCTGTACAGTTATGCATTTTAGTTATTTCGCATGAAACCCAATCGGCAATCCTATCGAAATTCACATTATCACATGACTAAATATTTTCACATGGCACTTAAGTTGTATTTCTGTATTTATATGAATGTTAAGTCCTGTTTATTCACAACAAAGTAATGGAGTATTAAACATTTAAATGGATCCTTTGAAAATAGCCCATGAACATTGCCTTTGTCCAATCTAACAATTAAAGGCAAAAGAGCTAAAAGGCAAAACAATGACAACAAAGTAAAGGATAATTGTTGTCATAACCATTTGTATGTGCAGAACTGTCTGCCTTGCTTTGTCTTTTTAGAATTAAATTACACTGTGTATCTATGCGCCAATGTCTATTGCATGCATTCTTTTCTTTTCTTTTTTTGTCAGGCTGCACCTAAAGTCTTTGTCATAATGACTTTTGGACACACAAGTTCTGTCATGCGTGTTTTTGTACCATTGTAACTACCATAGTATTCATTTATATTCTGTACCTTATTATACAGCATTTGAGTGATTTAAAATGCCTATGTAAACAATCTACATGCATGTTTTGACTAGTGTAGGCTATTCTATAGAATTTGTGTCTGCACACAAAAATTTAACAAATGCAGTCTTTTAACATTTTACCCAAGACAAGGAGGTGTGTCTTTCTGTGTTTCAGAAGTATTGCTTGCCTGCATCATTGTTCAGCAATCCATCTGCTACAAACTGAATATTTGAGACCCTGAGAAAAAGCAAACTATACTTATCAACTTGCCCTATATAGCCCCCATAAAGACTGGCCGTTTAAAGGCTTACAGCCATCTTCCAGCTGCCTTTCCCGATAAGAAAGCTAAGGTAGCTATATATCACACATACACATAAAGGTGGTTAATAAAACCCAAAAGATGTCATTAGATGTCAGATGTGATATGCGTCACATTCTGAGCATACGCTGAATGTTCTTCTATAAATGAGGTGTGCATCATATGCTTCTGATTATAAATATGTACCACTTAAATTTGCAAACTGACTGCTTTCTGTAAGAAACCGACTAGTACCAAACGTATTCACTGGGAAAAGAATCAGTTCCTTGTAAGAATCCCTTCGCCATTGCCTCCTGGTGGACCGTAGCCTAATTAGTACTAGGGTGCAGTTGGTCTGCAGAAACAGCTATTGTGCGCATGCCACGAGTATTAGTGAGTGGTTTGTACCTGTTTTGATAGTTTTAACGCTGACATTAAAACCATCCCCTGACGTTATTTCAGTTTGTGCTGTATTGTCCATTTTGTTGCTCCTACCAACACAGTTTCACGATCAACACCGCACAATAGCCATTTTTGGGTTGCCTGTCCCGTCGTTTGCGCTGCCTTGTTGACCTTAGCACTGAAAACATTACATTTTACACACTTCATTCTCTTTTTTTTCTGAATCGTTTGGTTTGTAACGTAATGTGTATATATATGTGCATGTATGTGTGTTCTTTCTTAGGAGTGGGATGTCCCAGAGTAGGCGGGCTTCTTGGTGTGGACAGGAGGAGCTCTCCTTTCCTTCAAAAGTGTGGGGTGTAGGTTTTGCTTGCAGTGTAATTCCACTAGAGTGGTTGTGTGTGCCTGCGAGATTTAAATCACAGAGGGTTGGGTCATTATGTGCTGTTGGATGTCCCATGCCTCCTGTCTGGGACACTCCAGCTCCATTCTTTTTGATTTGATTTCATTTAATTGATTAGTAGTTATTTTCTATTGTTGTTGCTTTATGTCATTTACCAAAACTTTAATGCTGTCACTTGTCATGGCGTTTGTTTAATCACCTGTAATGTAGTCATTTTCCCCGGTGATAACCGGGGAAGTCGTAGTCACTATTAGTAACAATTCTGTAATCTGAGTCGTACCACCTTTATGCCACACTCGATACTTGTCAGACATGCACAATAAAGGCTAACACTAACTTCATAATAACTCTGGAAGTTGTACATGAAAATTAAATTATAAAGTTGTTTTTGCAAATAAGATTCAGGACATGAAGTCTAATTTCTCAGCTCCATTATTAAATCTCTCTGCCATCTAGTAACCAACCTTTTTACAGCCTTCTGAAATGTCACTTCAGCCCATATGCCATTTATCTCCCAAGTTCTTTTGTTCTTTTGAAAAATGGTTTCTTTTGTAACATTCTTTTGTAACATTTATTGGCACAGTTTCATAGTAATCTGTTTGCAGACATGACAGCTTTCTAGAAACTGTTCAAATAATAATCAGTCATATATTTGAACATATTTTAAAGAATACTGCCATGGTTTTTGGTGTGACAATGGAAAGAAAACTGCAATAGCATGAGAATATGCTCTGGGGAATTCTTACATTGAAGTGCATTCATCTCTGATAATTCATATATTTCACAGAAGTATTTGTAATGGGTTTCATTAACTTTGGTCTGTGCAGTAAAATGTTTTGCCAGTGGTTACTATTAAACAGGGCTCTATGCCAAGGTAATGCTAAAGATATCTCTGTGACAGTTGCTTGGTTTCATGTGCATTTTTAAGTTGTAACCATTCATAACCATTCTACAATTCTGGTTTCATAGTAACACAAATGTTTCCATATGATATGAGGTGTAACCACTGCTGTGGAGGATGATCAGAATTTGTTTTTTATTTTATTACTGATTTGTGTTTATATTGCTCAAAATTAGCAAGCTGCAGAGAAACTAGCAGACAGGCAACAGACAAGTGACAGTTCCTGATTGGTGACTTCATGCACACACACTATATCAGCAGGTTGTGTAACCTTGCAGAGAATTCCAGCCGAGAGCAGTTTGTAATGGTGCCGCGCCGTTCCAGTTCCGACTTATTTTGTTGTGCCACTCACGTCACATATAGACAGTGTAACATTGGTACTGCTTTGTTTCACAGAACTTGTTGACTGGGTTGCTTAAAAGGACAGTTCACCCAAAAATGAAAATTTGATGTTTATTTGTTTACCCCCAGGGCATCCAAGATGTAGGTGACTTTGTTTCCTCAGCAGAACACAAACAAAGATTTTTAACTTTAATTGCGGCAGTCTGGTAGTCATTTAATGGAAGTGGATGGACACCAAACCTTTCAAAGTAAAAAAAACACGTGCAGACAATTCCAAATTACACCCTGTGGCTCGCGACAATACATTGATGTCTTAAGACATGAAACAATCAGTTTTTGTGAGAAACTGAACAGTGCTAATATAATTTTTTTTACCTCTGATAGACAACCATGTCAAAGCCGTCTTCCGGCGTTTGCGCGCTTTGGCGTAGGATGCGCAAATGCCGGAAGTGATCTGTTGCGTGTATACTTCATAATAACTCTGGAAGTTGTACAAGAAAATTAAATTATAAAGTTGTTTTTGCAAAAAAGTTTCAGGACAAGAAATCTAATCTCTCAGCTCCATTAAATCTCTCTGCCATCTAGTAACCAACCTTTTTACAGCCTTCTGAAATGTGTATGAGATCTCATACTGTGCTTACTGTTCACTTCAGCCCATATGCCATTTATCTCCCAAGTTCTTTTCTTTTTAAACAAAATTTTTGGACTCTGCTTATTTTTGAAGTCTGTTTATACACGATGTCCAGTTTTGTAATTTTAAATAATTAAAAGTAACTATGACAAGAATTTATAGATTTTTTAAATACAAAAACTTTAATAATCTCTGTGTCTCTTGATATTCTCAACAGAAAAACACTAAAATGTCGGGACAAGAAGGGGATTTCCAACAGGTTACTTCCTGGTGCAACTGAAAGTAAACACACAAAAAAAAAACGAGGGAATTAAACATGACAAATTATAAATTTGTCAAGATCCCTTTAACCAACAATGCAAACCACAAAGGAGGAGAAACCAATGTTAAAGTAAATAAACATTCAGTTAAGTTGTTAAACAGTTTGAACACTGGAAAAAACAAATTAGAAAGTGATTGATCTGAAAATGGTTT
>JAUCMS010000038.1:17001878-17017098 GCA_032357445.1 Enteromius radiatus | reverse complement strand
ACACATATAAATATATGCTTTTTTCAATAGGAATCCCATTAAATATGAATAAATATATATTTTTAAATAATCCAAAAGGAGTCATAATATGTTATCTAAAATGAGTAATTTAGAATAAATGTTTATAATTTCCATCATGTAGCTAATTTGTGATCAGTAACAGAATTAAATGTAAGTAAATGACCCAGCGCTGCAGGTGGGTTATGGAGTATGTGAAGACTTTGTGCACTCTATCTTAGCATCTGAAATGATGTAGTTTCAAGAGGATCAGCCTTCAAGGCAAGTTGATAATTTCCAATGCATTTCAAATCTAAAATCGTCATGTCAAATGGATACATAAATTAAAAGACTGCTGACAAGTCTTCCTGTTGGAGATTCAGAGAAGAAAAGAGGTCAGGTTAGCTACCCGTGCAACCAGGAATTCAAGCGGGGCTGAAAGGGGAAAATGGAAAGGTAGAGAGAATGTGTGTGAGAGATAGATCATAAACACAGAGGGAGGGTGAGAGACAGTTGACCTTGTGAGTGCTTCCAGTCTAGGTGCCATTGATTTGTTTACCTGGATTGAGCTGACAGCTCCTCATTACGATTTCCTTTAGAGAATGAGAGAGAGAGAAAGAGAGTAAAAGGGGGAAAGGAAGGAAGGGAGATCAATTCCTGTGATGGATCAGGGCCTGCGAGATCAGTCTGTTCGAATGGTCATTTAACGGATAGGTTATGTGTGTGCGAATATGTCGCAAAGGTCCTTCTTTAAGTTACTCACTGAGCTACTTTGCTTCTGTCATGAGTAGGTTTGGTCACTGCACCTACTGTAACAGAATGGATACATCACATAGTCAGAAACTTATTAAGGCAGTTATTTCAATTATTATTCATGTTACTTTTATATTAGCCTAAAAATAAACGTTTTTGACAATCACTATAAAGTCAAATTACCAATCTTTTATCTTTTTGGAATATTACTCAATGAGAAATTTGCAAATCCATTCTAAATAGATTGTTGTTTTCTTGATATAAATTAATAAATAGCTATAACCAGGACCACAGCAAACAAAGCTGGTTGTCTGACAGCTAAATTAAATTTTATTTCAAGTTATTCTTCATCAACACTACACAGATATAGATGCATATCGCCTACAAACAACTGTCAAAAGTCAACATTCTTATTCACATTGCATAATGATCACTAATTTGGTTCTGTCATGACTGACAAGCATTGAAAATCGACATTCTTTGCTTATTAAAGTCTTTAAGGCAGGTTGGAGATCAAATAGTTATCCAATGTGGTGTCAATCAGGTTTAAAGTGAACTTTAAGTGATCTTGACTCACCCTGTCGTCTTTAAACGAGCGGAAATACCTGTTATGACCACACGGAGCCAGTGTTGCCACTTCCAATGCAGGCGCGTGTTCCTCTTCCCAGAATGTTTTCGTCTTTTTCGCGCGCGCTAGAAGACATGCGAGTGCCACGTTTTGGCGGGCTTTGTGTGATTTCTTCTCGTGAGCGGTGGGATGGTAGTGAAAGGCACGCGGACTGTAAGATACCCCCGTGGCAGTGGTAAAACTTTCAAATTAGCTGCTAAATATATGTCAGCATTCTTCATTCCTGAGAGGTGAGACGGAAGCTCTGTTCCTGTCAGGAGACGAATTCATTAGTCGCGACGGCATATGCCGCTGTTTTTAATGGTTAAAGACGGCGCGTAGGTCTTTAAACTTAACATCATTACTATAATAAAGCATTACAAAACGAAGCAAAGTAACAAAGTTAAAATGACAACACGGTTGAGTGACTTTCTGTCATACTCTAATGGCTTTATAGTGAAAACAAATGCCTGCAGCAGATGTTTGGCTTCTTGTTAGGACAAAAAGAATCACAGCACCCTTGGGTGTCAGTCATTTCTCTTCAGCTGTGTAATTAAGGTGGTATTTATGAGACAAATATTAAATGGAGAGTCTCCCGGCAGCGCTGTCAAGCAGGTAACCTCCCTCAGTTATGATTAAAACCACTCTCTGTCACAGTAACGACCACTGGGATGCAATCGTTTGGCGGTGCGTCGTGAAACAACCAGCATATCGTAACCAACAAAACCACTCAGCAAAGTTTATTTATTGTTTTATGGTGTGATATATTGCAATTAGGAGCAGGATGCAAAGACAAGAGCCCATTAATGTAGCAGATTTATCTTGTGCCGAAACGTTGGAGAAGAACAGCACCAGATGGCAACCATATCTATAAATAAGTCATGTTTCAGAGAAGGAGATTAGTGCTTTTGAGCTTGTTTTTAATGGTCCCTCACAGAGATTAAAACATTGCCCCTTAAGCTTTGCAATAGAGGCAGACATGTGTAAACAGGTACCATAATTAAAATTGCTGTGATCATGTGGTGCGGTCTTCAAATTTTTACCTTTTTTTTCCCAAATAAAGGTGCTGAAGGACTATATTTTCATGCATGTGAGGATTATAGAACCACAAGCACAAGTGGCAAAGTTGGCTCTTTTTTGCAGTCCAAGGTATCAGTTTGATAAACTCTGTCCTGCAGATTTGCATGGACAAAGGATATTTGACCAGTAGGTGAATATCACAGATTGTTGACCCTCCGGCTGTTTAAAGAGGTCATTTTTTTGTGGTGTTGTGTGGACAGAAGTAATTTTGCAAACCTTAATGTGATTGCAGCTGAAGGCTATTTTTAAGGTATGGATAGATATCGCTAATCTAATTTCATTCCTTATTTTGCATAGTGTATACAATACCAGCTAACTGTCTCCTGTCTCCAACTTTAACTTTTCCCAGAGCTAACCTCTCCATATACTCAGCCCACTGGTATCTATAAATAAACATTTCATCGATTGCTTGAAGCTTCCCGTCCACACAGTAAACATACAGAGCGTCACCTCAAAGTTTGATGCGGATGAACATAAAAGTGCTGATATACATAGAACTTTTTTTACGGTCTTAGAACCGTGGATCAGGGTTGGTGAAGATAGAGTGGGCTTGGCTCATCAGAACTCTGACATTTTGAGTTATGCAACTTGTTTCCGCAGCCTACAGTCCAATACGCCCACCTAAGCCTCCACCTTTTTTTTTCCCATTTCTGACAACTGAAAACTTGAGAACTACCTCTGACTGGTATAATGAGACAGTCCACTTCCCCACTGGACAACTTTGTTTCGTTTTGGTCTTCAGCCTCTCTTTTGGCTGGCTGTCTGTTGACAAACTGATATAAATCATCACGGATGGTAGCAGATAATGGCCTTGAACAAAACTGTGACCTGAAGGCACTCCATGGGACTCCTTTGTGGTGACTCTTGAGTTCGGTCATTAGCAGTGAGGTGAAAGAACCTGCTGAGAGTGTGAGCCTCTAATGGGAAATGAGATCTGATTAATCACGCACTACACATGGTACAAAAGATCAGACTCTTTTATCTGCACAGGGAGTCTGGTGGAGACATGAAACAAACATATCCAGTGATCTGTTATGCCATCTTTTAGAAATGAAAGTTAGGTGTATTTTGTTTAAGAGGTAGGTAGATAAATAGATAGTTATTTAAAAATCTAAAATGTAATATCTATGTTATGAGATGCTCCTACAGAGATCTTTCACCTCTTCGCCCACCCTTCCCCTCCAAACAGGAATAAGGGCACATTGGTGAATGGATTTTTACTCTTCCTTTGTCTGTATCTCTTTAGGGAAAGTAATCCGAGAGTGCCTTTACCAAAATAATCAATTTTTTTTAATGTCTGAATCCAGGAGACAACAAAGGGAGCAAAATATGAATGTACTACCACGTACTTGCTGCTAATGAGCTTGCCGATCGCTCCACAGTGAGATAGCATCTCTTTCCTGTGTTAAATTTTTCATATTACCCATGCATGACCTCATCGGTAAGTTCTGAGCTACCATTTTACAGATACCCCAGGCTATTTGTGGAGGTCAGACATTACAATAAAACAGCTCTCTTTTTCCCCCTACATTTCAGCCGTTCATTTTTAGAAAACTTGAATTTGGAGAGGCCTCTGTTTCAGCTACCAGCCATGCATGTGGCATGTCCCTCACGGCGACACATCTGTTTTGATTGGCATCTAATGCAGCTGCATTTTGACATGGAGGCAGAGTAACTCTGCGGTTGGTAAGCCTGCTGTCATGAGACTGCTTTGACCTTACTTGGGTATTAATGTTGTGGGTTACACAGATATATTTTTTTTTCTGAATGTTTGTATTATGTTATATATTTTATGTGGTCTGTATATACTTATGTCTTTTGACTCACAACTCATTGTGAATTCTGTGTCTTTGCAGGTATGCACAAATCTTGTTTTGCAGTGGTAGTTACAGTAACACTTGAAATTATAGTTTCTTTTTGAAACAGCTTGGTCCATAATTCATTATCTTTTCACAGAAGTATAGCGGTTAAGTATAAACATGAGAGACTCAAGATACATGTTACAATCTGCCAAATCAGCCAGAGGTATTTTAGTAAGGCCTCTTCCAAATATATTTCCAATAACTATTTATTCTGTTATTATTAGCTATTCATTGTTTTTTGTTCATTCTTAATAAGAACCAATGACATTTAAAAGAATATTGAATAGTTCACACTGCTTTAAATTTCAATGTAATTTCTTGAACCTGCATTCCTCCACTGATACAGACAGAACACCGTACTAAAATGATGTAATAAGACCATACAGTGCAGTAATCTGATTAGTCGCATTAATGAATTAAATGAATTGAAAGTTATTACTTTCGACACTTTTGTCTCCAAATTAAATCAAGTAGGGCCTATTGTTCAACTTGTGTTCAACTGTTTGACTTATGCTTACTGATTTATGGTAGGCTACTTGTAACATTTTACAAAGACCTCGTATTCCATAAAAATGGATGAAATGTTAATTTCACAGTTTGTTTTTGTGTTACTCACCCTAAAAGAACTCAAAGTCATAAATAATCTTGTACACACCATCTGATTTGATTTCATTTGCAACAGACTGATGGAGATTAAATACAATAACAAATGTTTTCCCCAAAATTTCTTCCACAGAACTAAAAAAAAAAGCATTAACGGAACCGTTAAGGGCGAGAAATGTTAAAACTGATTCTGAACCAGAATCACAAAACATCAAGATTCCGTAGGATTCCCATCTCTACTCATAACATTCGCGAGAAACTGCAGCACCTCGGACAATTCCACACCCGCCCCGCCCTCAGGGAATGATTGACATCTGGGTATCCGATATCTCACCAAGCGGCACCAGCTACATCCAATCAACTGAGGATCTGGGACTTGCAGTCATTGCCCGTGGATACAACAGGGGGAGCTTCAAAGCGGTTGTTTACTGTTGAGAGCGGCAGTCTGACTGGAGGACTCTGACTGGACGGAGGCATCGGCGAATTTCCTGCAGATGGGCTAAGGGCGAACCATCTTGGAAGCGCATGGACAGTAGTTATCACCAGCGCACCTAAAGAAAAAAGCGAACTCCACATTATCTTGTAGATGCTCACCGGCCGCTGATTGAATCCCTGGGTTCTTTTCCTTACGACTGGTGCGCATCTTGTCTCGCTTGCTGTAGGACAACAGCAGGATCTTACATTTCTCCTCTTACAACTGACAAGCTTTTTGTCGGACAAAACGCACTGGGCGAGATGGATAACGAAAAGTACTTGCCAGAACTGATGGCGGAGAAGGATTCTCTGGACCCGTCCTTCCAGCACTCATTGCGGCTTCTTGATCAAGGTAAGTCCCGCTGTCTCCTGTCAAACTATTCGGGCACACCTCTTAAATTCTTGTACAAGATGTTGAGTGTTTGTTTCGGGCGGTCACCTTTTTAAAGACCAAGTAAGGGGACGATGATGATCCGTTTATTTGGTTGTCTTACTGTTGCTCAGTTCTCTTATTGTAACGCATTCCAACGCACTATAAATATATGCATGTGCATTGTGGCAAGCCGTATTATCAAGAAATACTTTTACTTTATTTGATTCGAGTAGTGACTAGAATTTTATTTTATCAGTATATAAGTATTAATTCTTTAAACATTAGTTCTCGTTTCAGTAGTGTCGAGCTATTTTGTCTATTGAAATAGTTACAGCAGCTTTTCCAATACATACTATAGTGCTTATTACTAAACCATGTGTTGCTGGTCAAAAATAAATAAATAAATAAATAATCACTATTTTTTTTCGAGTATACAATAGCGTGCTCCCATTGTTATTGAACCTTAAAGTACTTATTTAGACTAATATTAGCTACATATCAAATAAAATGTAACTAGAAATGTTAATAGTGACATTTGGGATCATACTAATGCCACATATTCATGCTAGTGTCATGATACTAGCGTCTAATTGAATATACACTAATCGCTACTGGAAGGCTACTAGTATCTAATTACTATAGTAAAACTGAAGAATTGTCACTACTTTCTAGTCATTTAAAGTAAGTAAAAGAACTTAATACTGGTTAGAAAATTTTTTTTTAAAACTTAGCTTATTGGTATGCATTAAAGTGAGATAAAATGGTGTCAAGAAAGTGTTGAACTTCATCCTAAATCTTTAAACACACTGTATGTCCAAACGTAGGTTAAATTATTGTTGATGATAGTTTTTATTGTATATGTATTTTTCTGTTATTTGTAAGGAATTTTTTCATTTCTTAAGAGCATGAGCTCATTTGCGCTTCTCTAATGAAGCAGAGCAGATCTGAGTCCAGAGAGAGTGCAGACTCATTAATTAATCCGTTTTAAGATCGCTGCGCACAACTGATATTTCTTGATAACGAATGTAGCAGGTGCAGTTATTCACATCTCTGAATTGGATTTAAATCTTTTGGGGCTCTTAACATTGAATGGAAAGTGTGTTTAAACACCACAGAGTTTCACCCAGTTATTTGTTTGTGAATTTTGCTTCAGAAACCGCATTCAACTTATTTATTTTTAAGACATAAAAAAATCACTATCTATTTATCTAAATAAACAGCTTGAGGCAAGCTTGAAGGTTTGGTTTGAAAGTGCGTTTGCGAACTTGGTGGTCATATACAAAATGTTGATGTAGCATGAATCCAAAGAAAGTAGGGCAAAATTGCATTATTCTGTCTTACACCTTATTTAATCCTACCAGTTAAAAAAGTTTGGCACATAGCTGTCACAGAGTTGCGCTCCATCTCTTTCTCTCATCCGACTGCTCTCAAGTTGCAGTGTTGCGTAAGTAATTTACTTGTGAAACAAACTTGATGCTATTGAAGAGGCAATGTGCAGCTCGTCATGCGATTCCCTGAAAACATTGCTTGGGATTCCATGAGCAGACTCAGCTGTAGGATCTCCAACTAAAACCACTGAGCTTTGAATCTGGCATACCAGTGCGAAAGAGAGTCCGTTCGCAGCTTTAAGAATGTAGCCATTCTTCAATTAAATCTGCGCTTATGCAATAGAATGTGTTTCCTAGAGTTCAATTTGCCCAAGGGAGTGACTGAAGGTCTAAGAGCTCTAACACACTAAGGCATATGTGGTTTGATAATAAGCTGCAGCATCAACATAATATGGGTCATGTTCTTTTTGAGCAACTATTCATATGTAATAGGGAATGGGATTGAGCCTCTCGCTTGAGCATAATTTCTTCTCATCTTTATGTTACTTATGTAATTTTTTTAGTTTTTAATTTGTATACTGCGTATAAGTAGTCAAAAAGTAACTGGGAGGTAAGTTTCGGGTGAATAAATTATTTAATGGTGCAAAGTCTGAGAGTGTATGTGCAGGGAACAATGTAAAATTGAATCAGAAATGTGACTTTTTTTTTTTTTTTATAGGTGGAGTGATTCTTTTTCCAATGCAATATCCAAAACATTTTATTTTATTGGTCAATCCACACCAGCATTCAACTCACGGATCGGGGTTGTGGCTAAACTCATGTATGTCATCCGGCATCAAGCCTGTGTCTCGCTTCTCTGCAAAAGCTGTGTGGCACCATCTCTTTATCAAAGGCACATCAACATGCCACAGAGGAAGATATTCAGATGAGTTCTGTCACCAGATTTCTGCAGAGACCGGTAGGGTTTGGTGTGAGAACGTCAGTGTTTCTGTCAGAGCGAAGAGCTGGGGCTGACCAGCGCAGCAGATAACGAATTATTCACACTTTCACACTCAGCACTTTTCTGCCTTATCACTCCATCTCGCTCCTTTTCTCTTTAAGAAATTGGAAAGCCTTTTAGCAGCATGATATCTCATAGCGAGAAGCATAATGACAGAAGGACAGAGTTTAAATCTCTTTTCACTGTCTGGATAGTTTCGCTCACAGCAATAAAAACGAGAGAGAGAAAGAGAATCTGAGCAACCTGGAAAAAAAAGCCACTGCTTCTTAAGTGTATTTGCTCGTTTATTAAGAAAGATGCAATTTGCAAGTAATTAGCTAACATCGCTGAATGTTTTATTGGCAGAAATCAGCATAGGCGTCCTGGGGTTTGGAGATGTTTGCGTGGCTGCCAAATCTTGAGAAAAACTTGCCGCTCTTATCTCCAGTATACTACAGATGGCTCATGATGTCATGTCGAGTAGCTCTCATCTTAGAATCCTTAACTAAATTATGTAATTGGCAAGAGAAAAGGAAGAAGAGAAAGCGAAAGCGCCTCACAAATACATATTCACACATACATAGGTGTTCACACTGTTTGGCGAGATACACAGGCCGCTAAAACAAATCTTTACTGGCTGGAAACAGATGCAGTGGGAGTTTCATTAAACCAGTGCACACCAACAGTCACCAAACTCCCAAATCCCACACAATCTTTTTGCTTAATTGCTTTAGAAAGGCCTTTCTTATAAGCATGTGAGGTGCTAATTAGGTATTTAGTGTAATTATGCTCCATTAAATGAAATACTGATCCATAATTGTTGCTTAGAAAAGTAAAATTAGTGATCCAGTAAAGATTTAGACAACATACCTGAGTTTACTTTTAGTAGTAATGTGTATAGTATTTTACTCTAGAGGAAGCAGCTTTATTTTATTGTAGATGTGAGTATAACTCGATATACATAAATGCATAGTATTTTTTTTTTTTTTTTTGCAAATGAAGTGCACTAAAAGAGCCATGTAACACTTTTGCTTTAATTTTCAAGTTCACCACTTGAATTTGCCAGCTACAGGTTAAATTAATTGAACTCTAGAAAATTAAATAATGCATACACATATCCAATAAAAATACAAATGCATCAAAATGAAACTGATGCAATTTTGTGTAGTGTATTATTTGGAGTTTTGCATTGGCAGACGGGTCGATATTTAGCTGGTTTGCATTTATTCTGCAAGCATATTAATGACATGATTCCCTTGTATTATAGTGAATGTTTTATCAGGGATATTACAGATTATTTGCGATGTCCTCTTCAACATTCTGAGTTCACTAACTGAGATGATTGGAAATGACAGCGCATGACTTTCTCTAGGTATAACAGAATATCTTGGTTTTACCGTGTTTATATATCCCATATAAACTGCCATTGACCCATGGGGAAGAAGAAAGAGAGCGAGTGATGAGAAAAAGAGCAAATCCTTTAGCCCATATATGCTGTATCCCTGGTTGAAGAAGAGAGAAACAAATGCTTGTGCAAATTCCCAAAGCTCTGAGCACAGCATGTAATGTGTAAGATGGTCTGGAAGATTCATTTAAGATTCAGGAAGAGACATTGATTCGTGCTATGATACTGAGATCTGTAAAAAAAGAAAAGTTTTTTTTTTTTTTCCTTCCCTCATGCCCTCTGGTCCGTGGCTGTATGCCGGCTTACAAAACCACCCACCAGCAAACAGAAAGAGCGCCTGGCAGTGCATCAAATGCCTTGTGAACGGAGATAGATGGAGACAGTTAGAGAGATAAATTGCAAAGAGAATGGCACTTGATTGAGATAATCATCACTGTCTCACAGACGCCTTGGGCAGCGTTAATATATTATCATGTGCGTACATGAATAGCTGTTGCTGTGAGTTTCTGATCTGAGATCAGGTCATTTTTTTGCTATTATTATAGTGCTGGAGAAGATATAGATAAAGAAGACAGATCTGGGCTCAGTTGTAAAGTGTAAATGCTCACTTGCAGATCATCTTTGATTCAGGGTTATGCTACATCTCTTACCTATAATTCTACAAGCTAGCTTATGTCAGCATTTTTTTTTATTTATGACAACATTGCTTCAACATACTGCAGATAATGCATCATTATATTTACTACTCTTTTTTTTTTTATTGCAGGACAGATGTTCTACTCTCTCAAAATGCAAGATTAGAAGTGATTTTTCATTTTCTTTTGAAAAATGAAAAGGGTTTTATGCATTAGAGCACTGTAAATATAAAACGTCTGTATCACTTTAGAATAGGTAACATTTGTTAACTATTAACTATGATTTTCCCTAAATAAAATCTTAATTTGCTGCTTATATGTAGTTAATAAGGTACTTATTACATTTAGGTATTTGGTAGGATTAGGGATGCAGAATACGGTCATGTGGAAAAAGGCATTAATATGTACTTAATTAGTACTAATAAATACTAATATGTGTTCTAATAAGAAACTAATGGGTGTAACCATAAAATAAAGGGTTACCAAAACTTCAAAATAAAGGTTAAAAATAAAATTCAAAATTATGTACATAAAATACAGTACAGAAAGAGAGAGAGAGAGAGAGAAGTTACAAACAAATAAATCCTACAATAGAAATTCTCTGAACAGCACAATATATCCTGTATACTTATTGTGTTTATACTTTGTTGGTTAATTCGTTACTGTGTCTTGAGTAAATTCTGTGTAACCTAAACACCTCTGATTGGCTCTTACATTCACATGCTCAACAAATATGTCTGTGATTGGTTACATTGCTCAGCGTTTCAAGAACTTCTTGTAAATATAAATCTTTAATGTGAAAAGTTAACGGACAGAATTCTTTAGTGTTTCCTTTAGAAACGACTTCCTAGAAGTTGGCTTAAAAAGTGTCCGTAATTTCTCTATCTTGCTGCTCTTTTGATTTTTCCTCTGTCACTAGTTGATCCTGCTTAGGCAGGTACTTATTGCGGGATGTCTTTTCGCTGAAAGGATTTTAGACATGCCGCAGTGCACTCTCTCTTATTCACTTTTTCCTCCGTGCGGAGTGAATACTGTTTCCTGAGAGACTCGAATTGTTCCTCATAAAATCTAATGACTGCTCGTTAACTGCAGTAAACACATATTGATTTTACCCTTAACATCTGATTAAGCTTCCTAGTTATGTCAAAGAAATGACTAGCCAGTGTAATTTACTGTGAGCTCTGGTTTATGTCCCGGCGTTGCGCTGGGTGATCATCTCCAAGGGGCGAATAATATTTAACGGTGAAGTATGTCATTTCCTCCACCATTAGCAGCATCAAAGCAGGTCTGCACAAAGGTTTTTTTCCGTCTTCCTTTGCTTAGTCCCACCTCAGACTTGGACGCCAATGTTCAATCTCCTCAGACTGCAGTTTCATTTCATGCCACTAGCAGTGCAGAAATGCCACACTTCACCTTTAACGACCAAATATATCAGTTTACGAATCATGAATCAGGTTTACAGGACTTTTATGAGAGGGAGTAACAAGTGCGTGTCAGGTGTGACATTGTTTTCAGAATCTATTTTTACGTTTGTATTTACTAAAATGCAATAGATGTTTGCGCGTCACCTCAGATTATGCCATCTCGATCTCAAGCCGCAGTCGTTTCGCTGCTCCTCTACAGGTGTAATCATCTCCAGCAGGCCTTCGTGATGGGATGGCTGATTTTAAAGCATTCTCATCCCCCATAAAACGCAGCGGTGTGGAAAACGTGCCACGCTTCTCATTTTCTGTTTAAGGGTAGAAAAAAGCCGCGTTTTTTTGCGTCTGCGTTTGTCAGTCTCAGCAGTTTCCATGTGGGGGCTTTCTCAGGTCAGCTCGAAAAACAAATGAGCCTGGAAACTCAGACGTCGAGCACTGATTTGACACCACGGGTCAGGGATAATGAGCCGGAGCGTGTAGCTGTGAAATACTGTCTCTGCGTGTTTGAGGAAGAGAGGTGCTCCATTCCCCCTCCCTTCCTTTGCGCCTTGCCCTTGAGAACCGAAATCCGTAACATGATATGTAGTCTTGTGGTCTTAACAAACAACCGATAATCCCCCTCAACTGCAGAATTTCCATAGGCTGTTGAAAGAGAATCTGATTGTGTCCAGTTCACCCAAAAATGAATCAATACACTCTACACAACTCTTCAGACTTTTACTGTTCAAAAGTCAGTTGATCAAAAGTGTCAGAGAGCCATTTATATGATAAAAAAGTTTTATACTTAAAAATAAAATAAAACAAAAAGCTGTTCTTTTGAACATTGTATTCATTAAGGAATCTTGAAAGAAAATATATCATTGTTATCTTGGAACTATTAAGCCGCAACACTTTTCTTGACTGGCAAAACAGCATATTAGATTGATTGCTGAAGCTGAAGACTGGAGTAATGATGCAAAAAATGTAGCTTTGCCATCACAGGAATAAATTACATTTTTAAAATATATTTAAAGAGAAACATGTTAAAAATATTTAATCGTAATACAGTTTCAGAATATTGCGGTTTTTGCTATGTTTTTAATCAAATAAATGCAGCCTTGTGTTTAAGTGATCATGAGAGATGACTTTCAAAAACATTAAAAAATATGTATCAACCCCAAACCTTCAGATAGCGTATAGCAGCAAAAAAAAAAGAAAAAAAGAAAAATTGAAAACATTTAAAATTAGTGCTGTCAAATGATTAATCATGACTATTTATTAAGTATATGTAAACACATGCATGTGTATATTTAAGAAATGTTTATATATTAAATATTATTATATATAATTTAAAATGTAACAAAACAAATTTATACAAATGTAAATATATGCTGTATAAGTGCGTATTTATATAGAGATGATAAATATACACAGTACATACACACACACATATATAAATAATGTAAAAAAAAAAATATTTTGGGTGTGATTCATGACGATAATTTGATGATTATAACGATTAATTGCATCCAAAATAAGTTGTTTTTATATTACATATGTGTATGTGTGTGTACTTTGTAATAATTTAAAAAATCATATATAATGCATAGACATTTGTTTTGTTTCAATTCTATGGGTATGACAATCAGTAACATTTGGTGATTTTGTACTTTCAGCTCTGTTTAATATTACTACATTTAAATCCATTCTGCAAATATACCCACAAAATCCATGCAGTCTGCGGATTCCGTCTGGGTCGACTTAGGGCTTCAGAAGACTTAGTTATGTCACATGATGCCACAGTTTTCATTTTTGGTCGAACTGTTCCTTTAAATAATGCACACGCTCTTTGTTTACAGCTTAGGACGGATGTGACACAGATTCGATACAGCTAAACGATCCCAATCTGTGCTCAGGAGTGTTCGGTACTTATATTAGGGAGCTCATGGTGGGGCTGTCTGGCAAACCTTCAGCCGGCGGCACTCTAATGTTAATCTAGGCCACCAATCCACCCCTGTGGTGCTCCCATCCTCATTTATACAGTATTAATCTTTTACCGCTGCAAGATGTTAATGCATCGCTCAGAAGAGCAAGGGACAGTACAACAGCAGCCCTGGATAACAGAGGATTAGAGAGACACTGAGAGAGAAAGAGAGAGAGAGAGACTCTGTTAATCAGTATGTCTTTGTGCTCCAGGCTACAGTTTGAATAAGGCCGCACTCCTCTGTGGGGAGAAAGTTATTTATGAAGGACTGCCACCAAATTAAATTTCAAAAGGCAGGGAGGAGGCAATAGGAGAACGAAATGGAAGGATGAAATTGGAATTGTAATGGGTGAAAAAATAGGAGGAGGGAAAACAAGCAGGACAGATAGGAAACAAATAAAGCTGAAATGAAAGAAAGATGAGAAATGGAATATGATAGTATGTAAATAAGGTGCTTGTGTTTGCTGTGCGACTGAGGATGGCTCGCGGATACAGCTGGAGACTCATTTGGACAGCGGATATCTGGCAGTGAGGCCGGATTCGTTGGAGTCTCTGGGTATCACTGGAAGGCGGGACGCGCTTGAGTGTGATTTCAGAGAGATCTGCGATCTTCACACTTCGAAAGGTGTTTTTTTTTTGTCTCTTTTCACAACACAGGGTGTTTCTCAGATTCAGATGCTTTCACTGGGAAGCTAAAAATCCCCTACAGGACTCGCAGTATGAGTGTGATTATGTGTGCTGAAATAAAGTGTGCGTTACATTGACACTAGCTATGCTCCCATCTACCTTTTTTAAGTGAATTTTGATATAGTGTAAAAAAACGCTGAACGGAAGATTTCCATTAAAACCTTTTCATGACATGAGTACATGCATGTGAACTATGATGCATATACATTTATGGAATAAGTTCCTCCATGTGCATCAAAGTCACATGTCTCAACGGATCATGTGATTGCATAACTGAACTAACCAGCATAAATGTGGTTATGTTGGAAACTTCGCATTAAAATGTTTCATTTTTACTTGATGCCACTTTCAGGAACAGCTTATTTTATGATTTTCAAAACATTTTAAAGTTTGAGTTATGCAATCAGAGTTCATTGGACGTCTATTGAATATGAAAGGTATATTTCTCCTAATTTGAAATCTGGCTCATAACAATTTTTATCCCATTCCCTTCCTCATGTTCCCTTTTATTTCCTTCCTTCTTGTGTAGTTATGAATATAAGTGGCAAAAAGACCCAAATAATAGATTTTCAGTATTTGATTTTTCCTCACTTTTGTTGAAATTTTTATTATTATTATTTTAAAATTGGCCTTGGAGTGGAAAAAAGTGAATAATGCGTGTTTGAACCGAGTTCATTTAATCTATATAAACTATATACAGCAGCACTGGGACTTTTAACTTTTTATATCACTTTGCTTTTCTGTGCTTACAGCAGACAGACTCTCAGTCTGTGTGCTAGTGGTGAGGATTTTCAGTGACTTTGTCTTACGTTTACACCAGTAGTTGACAACAGTTGACAACAATTACTTTTCTTTAAAGGTGCCATAGAATGCATTGAGAGAAAATTTTTAATTGTTGTCTGATATGTACATAGTATGTAGGTATGTAGGTACACAAGGTATGTAGCTTAGGTAAGGGGAAAAAATGCCCAGAAAAGGTTTTACAGGTCTATTTACAACCCTAGAATTTGACCCTAGAATGAAACAGTCTGTTTTTGCCTTATTTGGAAGGTT
>JAUCMS010000038.1:16900520-16913769 GCA_032357445.1 Enteromius radiatus | reverse complement strand
TACAGCTGTAGATACTATGTAGCAATGTGTACTTACACTGTGATTACATACTACATACACATCTAGTTACTATGGAAGTACACCGGTATTAGGGACACTTAATATAAAGTGGGACTTTTTTTTTTTATTCATTTTTACCAATTAAAGGCATCAGCAGCAAAACTTCTCTATTTGTCAGTTTTTTTTTCCAAGTAAACTTCATTATAGAACTCAGTTTAAATGTCACTTTGCTTGTGGATTAAAGATGAAGCAGTGAATAGAGTGCTTTGGCAGCGGCGTGCCTCTGATCGGACAGTAATGCCGTTCTAAGACTGTGGGGTATGTGGTGAGAGGGTTTTCCGTCTTTGTTTTCATAGTTGAGGAGGATTTTACGAATGTGAATTGAGGGCAGATGGATTTGGAACTGAGCTGGATATGTTGGAGCAGTCACGAGGGGTCGGAGCCTTTTAGTGGAGGACGTTTATCCTAAATTAGTAGGAGAACAGCAGAACTAGGCTTTGATGTTTGACTTCTATGAGAATATTTGAGATCATTTGACAGCGTTGGTGTGTTGAGTTTTGCTTGAAGTCAACATTTGTACTTTGTAATGTGACACATTGGAATGAAACACGATGCTCAAAATAAATGGAGGGTGGAGCTTAATTTCATGTTTTTTTATATGGTAATAACATTTCACAATTTTACTGTTTTTACTGTATTTTTAATCAAGAAAATGCAGTCTTATCTTTTCAGTCTTTTCAAAATAACTTGATAAATAGTCTAGTGTAAGACAGGGTCAAGGTCAATTTTATGTTAATTTCTAATTGTTTATTACCTTGGTCTGGTAAAGACTGTTTAAGGCATTTATATGACCTTGCCATAAAGCTGAATTATGTATGATCGTCTAATTAAACACTAATGATCAGCTCTGTTTAGCACATTTTACCATATGCAAACAAATTCAAAGTTTTTCTCAGCAACCAGTTCAGATAATGTGATAAAAACCAATGCAAGGTTCATGTGGGCCTACATAAAAATCAATTTCTAAAAAGTTCCAGCTTGTTTTTTCTGACTTCTGTTGACATTTTTTTATATATGAGTCTTCATAAACATATCACTGGGCTTTACGAGGCAAGAGGCCACAAAGCCACACGTGTCATAAAGCAATCTGCGATATGTCACAATAATAGCTACATTAGATATTAACCCCCATGAAGTTTCATTATCCACTCTTAAAGGGTTATTATGCGATGTTAATTACAGTGTCAAAATCATATCAGCCCTCGACTTAATGAAGCACTTTCACAACCTTTCATTTAAGTGAAGAGCTGCTTTTCAGTTTTCATATGCGGCTCTCGGCTATTTCTGCTCTAGATATATGGAGTATTAATGTCGGCTGGGTTCAGCCGAGTAGATTAACCTCTAAGCAGAGTTTGGGAGTGTGTGATGGAGTGTGTGTGGATTCAAGACGACTCGAAATGCTTCATCATTAGAGCAGATCTCTTGACCCTGATGAAATGCAGTATGTCCTGTGTAGACTGTCCATCACTCCAGATACTCCTGCATTATACATGCTTTTAACTCCTTTCATATCAATAAGTATATGGAGTTTACTAGCTTTTAAAGATAATTTCATATATTATGTAGACATACCTTAAAGTTCACAATACGAAGCTCTTTCCCTAGACCAATTTTCTGAAATATGAAGTCAAGATTAGGGCTGGGCGATATACAGGTATATCAAACGATATATTATGCGCATCTCGTCAGTAAAGCCGGTTCTTTGATTAGCGCTAAATCTCCAGCAGCTGTTTTCAAAAGAAGCGCCAGCTTATAAACAAAGCCGTAGATCACCTAGATCAGCTACGCCATTGAATCACCCGCGAAACTCAACGCGTAGCTTGTCGGTGATCTACGGCTTTGTTCATAAGCTGGCGCTCTGTTTGAAAACAGCTGCTGGAGATTTAGCGCTAATCAAAGAACCGGCTTTACTGACGAGATGCGCATAATATATCGTTCGATATATATCGCCCAGCCCTAGTCAAGATGTTTGTTTTTGTTGAATAGAAAGAATGTTATTTTATGAAACATCACATTCTGTGTGAGTTACTGAATCATTTGCTCAGCTGAATCCTTCAAAACACTGATTTTTGCCAGGAATTGAACAAGGGTCTTTACAGTAAGAGTGAGACATTAAATCATCCAGTCTGATGTGTTCAAAACGCTGAATCAGTTATTGAAAACTATTATTATTCTGCTGTCTTTGAACAAGTTTTTGCATCATTCATTCACCTGATTTGTTCAAAACACTGATTCATTCATAAACACACTAAGAAAGTTCATATACAAATCTTTATGTGTCAATCTTTGAATCTTTCAAACAAACAAATTATCCAAAAGACTGATACGTCGAGTGACCATCTTCATGAGTGAGTCAATGAATCTTTCAATGAACTGATTTACAGTTTTGAGAGAGTGATTCAATCTTTAAATCAACCTATTCATTCGAAACACTGATTGCTGTGACCATCTTTATGAGCAAACGTTTAATCATTTAACCAAATGGTTTATTCAAAACAGTAGTTCATTCATGAACAAAACAAGTGAGTTGAGTGAGTCATTCAGTCTTTCATACAATCATTTTGTCCAGAGCATTGATTCATCCAGTAACAAAACAAGTCGCTGTCTTCATAAGTCTTTGAATCTTTCAATCAACTATTTTGTTTAAAACAGCAGTTCATTAGTAAACAAAACAATTGGTTCTCTTTTTGAGCAAGTCACTGAATCTTTTACTCAACTGATTTACCCTGATTCATACCGTACCTAAAAGTGTCTTTATGAGTAAATCTTTTAATAATTAAGTCACATGATTTGTTCAAAACACTCAGGAACATTCATAGGTGATTCATGATTCATTCAGGAGCATTGAACTGTATTTATAAGTGAACCTTTAAATGATTAATTCAGCTGATTCAATTCATTTTTAGATTAATTCAGAAACAAAACAAGCAGTGAACCTCAATATGCTTTTAACAAATTGTGACTTTCAATTGTTTTAAAAAGCTTTATATTGTGTAAAATGGCATTTACAATATATCTTTTGTGTCCCATAGGAATACGATGATGGATATGGAACAGCCTACGATGACCAGGGATATGACTCATATGATAACAACTACAACAATCAGGCACCAAAGTAAGTGTGTGTGTGTGTGTGTGTGTGTGTTTTGTGGAGGCTGAGCATCTGAGTCTTCTGTCCGTGTAAAGGGCATCTCAGAGCATATGTGAAGTTATATCTGAACAAGAGAGATTATTCACAATGTAGGTCAGCGCTCACCTCTCTGTATCGAACCAAAGAGTTTGTGTTGGTCTTCACAGAGCTGGACTTGGAGCTTCGCCGCATTGGAAATCGTTCAGGCTAATGCAAGGGGCAGCTTTGAAAGTCCAAAAGAGAGAAGTGACCGTCTTGCTAATGAATCACTCCTTTATCTGGCTTTTTTCTTTGCAAGGAGACATTTAGTGTTGTGTGTCAGGGTCAGCTGACACTGTGTACCAGTGAAAACCTTATAAACTCCTCGCTCTTCTAAAGCACAGCTTGACTCATAATTAGTGGGCGTTGACATATGCTCTGGTTTAAAAACAGATGATTAAAATGGCATAGAATAGAGCATAATTTGTGACTCAATTTTTATTACACTAAATATATATTTCAATTTATATTTATGCTTTTTGCATCATTATTGAAAGCAACTTAAATTACATTTTAACAGTTTAAAGGTCAATTTCCTCCACATCATCAGGTGGGCTTCATCACACTAACTAACACGGTTCTGTCAGTCTATATCAGTCAACAGCTTCTTCCTGAAGTCAAACACTGTTTTAGGAGCTCAAACGGCACTTAAACTGATTCACTTTTATTATTTAATGAAGAGTCTTCTGGGGAGCCTACATACACTTCATTATACAGCAGGTTTCTATGTTCTTTGATTCATAAAACATTGTCTGTGTGTTACTGAGCTCTGGTAGATTTCCTCATACCTCGTCCTGAAGCCTCTTTGATCCTATAATATGTAATCCAGGGATATGTAAACCAGCTTTTCTTTTAATCATAGAATATGTGGTGATCCAGAGGTGGTTTACCCTGCATCTTCTTAAATAAAACTGTATTAAAGAAACAGCAGGCCTTGTCTTAGATCGGTATTCGGAACATACTCATTTAAGATCAGTCTCAGTGAATGCATGAAGGCTGTAAATTTTATATAATCTATAGGTAATGATGTAATGATCTATAATAATGCACTGAAGGCTGAATAACGTTACTGCATCATTTAATCTCACCTGACAATGACTTTCAGTGGAACACATGCTTCCATGAGTCACATTTCATATTTTGATAATTGGCATTAAAAAAAAACAAAAAACTATCAAATAACTACTTCATGCAGTAGTAAGCATGTGATGAGTCTCGCTGCTGCTTTTTAGATTAAATTACAGACGTTGAGTGTTTGAATCTGTAAGGATGCATGAATGGCTGGAATGCAATGCTAGTCACTTGTAACAAATGATGTCAATATTGTTTAGTGTCAATTTCAGCTGTACACTAAAAAAAAAAGTTAAATTTACGATAAAAAAACAACAGCTGTGGTTGCTGGAATTTGGAATGCGTTATGCTAGAAGCAACCTTTGAATACACACACATTTGTTTAGAGATAAACAAATCTCGGGAGGAGCATGTACGATCGGCTAATCACAGCTGACACTCGTTAGCCTATTACCTGATCAACCTATCAGAACTAATAATCCTCTCTTTAAATATAGCTTGCTTCTCTCGATCTCGATTTATTTTTGCATCCCTCCGCAATACTATTTCAAATTATTGAGGAAGTGCGAACTAGTGAAATGGTCCAGGGTTACAAATGTTCATCATTTAGTCACATAGATGAAAAGTCTGCAGAGTACAAATGCAAAAAACTGATTTTTAAAAGGGCCATGACATAAAATGTGTCAGATGAGCTGGTTATCATGGCATATAGATTCTAGAAATAGTCCATGTTAGGTGACAGGTTTATCTCACAGGAGCACTGAAAGAGTCAGAGGTCAAAAGTTACGAGTTTTCATGAAAAAGCCTTGGCTGTGTGATTCCCCCAGGTGTGTCACCTTCTCGTGTTGCGGTCTAGATTCCATGTGTGTGCGGTCGCGCTCCCTGTGGAAGTGCTCAGGGGTGCAGGAGTGTGTCTGACAGCATTTAAACTGCTTGTCGCCTTCTTCAGAGCACTGTAGAGCACCATATGGCCCACACACACACACACATACACACACACACACACAAAGAGAATGTCAGAGCGGCTATAGGCCTCCGCAGAGCAGTTTGTTTTGAAAAATGTCAGCGCTGTGAGTTCTGAGACTGCTGCTTTTCAAAGGTTAGCACTGCTTCAGGAGACTCGACTCTGAGAGTTTAGATTTAGAGGGGAAAAGAGCAATTATTGCGGCGACTGATTAGAAATTCCCTCTTAGGAGATTGATTGATTGGAAGTTTTTCCATGCCACTGTCGCCTTTGGCTTGATCCCGGAGGGCTTTGTAAAGCCACTGCTCTTTGTAAGCTGCTTTGGAACAGAATGTGCTGTACAAATAAACCGAATTGAATAATTGATGTTTGCAAACTTCTTTTATTTAATTCTTTCTGTGGTAATAGCAGCTAGGCAAGTATTGGACCACTTTAGGATTATTAGCAAGGGCCTATAATTGTGCCTTCTGGACAGTAGAAGTGTTTTATTTACCCTTTTGTAAGTTTGAGAACTTTAAAGGTTTTGTCCATCAGTGAAAATGTTGTTTTTACTTTCAGATCTTCACAGTGACTCCTACAGGTGTACATTTGAGTGAATTTTGAGGGGTTTTTAATTTAATTATAGTCATGTTTTTCACTTTATAGAAAAATTGTTCATTTGCAGTTTGTTTTTAAATGTGCAAGTGCAAGCTTTAAGTTTGTATTTGCACAAATAATAATAAAACAAAAAAAGTATTTTAAAAGATAGTATAAACAGCAGTGCTTTTCTGATAATGGATCTGAATGTGGACATTTCTGTATATCTGTCAGGGTTCTGGTTTGAATCTAGTAAGGGTCTCACATTGTTATGGATCTTTGTGGGTTCTTTATGGTTTTGGTTTGGATCTGGTATGATTCCAGCTTTATTATGGTTTTTTTATGGTTCTTGTAGGATTTTGATCTTGGATCTTTGTGGTTTTGGTTTGGATCTGGTAGGGTTCTAGCATTATTGTGGATCTATGTACAGTAGGTTCTTTATGATTTTGGTATGGATCTAGTAGGATTATGGCATTATTATAGTTCTGGTAGGATTTGAGCATTATTGTGGATCTGTGTTGGTTCTTACTGTTATTCGTCTAGATCTAGTAGGATTTATTGTGGATCTGTGTTGGTCATGATGCTTCTGGTTTGGATCTGGTAGGATTCTAATGTTGAATCTTTGTGTGTTTGTGGATTTGGTAGGATCTGAGCATTATTGTGGAACTGTGTAATGTTTTTTTTATGGTTTTGGTTTGGATCTTGTAGGATTTTAATCTTGGATCTTTGTGTGTTTGTGTTTTTGGTTTGAATCTGGTAGGATCTGATCATTATTGTGTTTTTTTGTATGGTTCTGGTTTGGATCTTGTAGTTTACAATCACATCATAAATTATTATGTTACAATTACATTATTTTTTTTCCATTTTCCAGCAACAAATGAACTTCCAGCTGAATTTTAAGACATGCCCCATTAGACACAGCTTGGCTTTCGATTTTTGATGAATGTTTTAATTGATTGCAAATCTCGAAATCTCGTATCTTGACTCTGTTACTTTGTTTATCTGGTTCTTTTGATCCTGTAAATACAGAAATAAGCCGTTCCACTCCTGATGAAGAAGAACATTACAGAGTTCAGCTCACATCTCTGCAGGTCGCGATTATCACGATTGATTACTCCTCCGTTCAAAGCATCAGACTTCGACGGCTTTCTCTCTCTACACCTGTCTTCCTCTCTCTTCTTTTACTCGCCAGTTTTGTCCTCTGTCCCACTTTCTGTGAGCTTCCTCAGACAGACGCGCTGATATTTTTAACTTGTTTCGGCTCTATTTTAGAGGTTTGGTGTATTCGTTCTCGTCTCTGTGGACCTTTGGTTCTGTTCAGTTCTGTTAGCAAGACAAGAAGACTGTCACTACCTAAAATTAGATACATCTTTGAAAAGAACACAGTGAAATATCTTCCCTGTCTGTTGCAAAGTCACAAGCATTTGCAGACCATGATTTTGCCCAGAGCTTGTTTGAATAGACAGCGACGTGCAGTAATTTATGACCAACAGGATCTTATGCTTATATTTAAGTCTAGATAATTGCATTTTTCCTTGTATATATGCAGACCATAAAATGGAACACGCATAATTATTTGCACATGGCATATGGTGTGTACAAAACATGCTATACATAATAAATATACATTGAATGCCCTGAAAATTCAGGTTTGAATTGATGCCAAACACTCAATAGAGGACAAAGGCCCGTGGTTTTCCACTGGGTCCATTTTTAGTCTCGTCTTGAATGAACAACCTTAATGGTCAACTATTATAAAACATGCACGCTCTACATGCGTGTTCGCTTAAAGTAGCGTCCTATTTCAATTTCGGTCTGAACTGGAAACTTTGTGGAAAACATAATTAGCATTGTGTGATGTTTATTCACCTTTTTGCCCTCTAAACCTCTTCTAAACTCTTTTTCTTTGAGCGTGAGCGAGCGCGAGAGAATGAGGCAGTAATTAGTGATTAGTGATAAGCCTCTCACAGTAGATTAGACCAGCGAGACTCTTCACAGACGCCCCACTGCTGATTTACCAGCTGTGAAAACAAGACGAGAGAAGGAGGAAACACAGAGATCACCTGGGACATGTAGTACATCATTCAGATTTAACCCCACCATCTGTTTAACCACACGACACAGAGAGAGAAAGAGAAGAGAGAGAGCAAGACCTTCTTATGAATGTCAAATCATCGAGGGTCTGTCCTCAGCAAACCCTCACTTCATCAAACATTTGGGATGTGTTTATCGTGTGATGTTTTTATTACATCATTTACATTTTCTGCTTTTTTTTTTATATTAACTTGCGTAGAAATGGACTTATACATTTGGTTTAAATATTACAAATATTATTAATTAATTGAAAACAATTACTATTCGGCACTATTTCTTGCTTACTAAAGATTAAATTAGGAAGCTCATGCCGTTGATCATGTTACTCTTTGTACAGATGACCAAATGTGCTTCCATTTGAATCGTTTTCAGATCATGCTTAAGAAAATATCTAAGAATCTTATTTTATCAAATCAATTTTCTCAAAATAATTGAGAATTAAGTTCAATTAAGAGAATTAAGAAAAAAAGAAAAAGAAAAGAATTGAAGCGTTTGTATTGTTGAGCCACCAGATTAGGGTAGATTTTCCTGCAGAGTAGTCATTTTTAGGTTTACCTGTAGTAAAACTCCAGTAAACACCTGTCTGGTATGTCACAGTTTTCTGATCTTACTCAACAGCGATTCTCACATATAAGCGATCACTGAGAAACTGAAGTGTTTCTGTACGGCACAGTGAAAACCTGACACCTGATGTTTAAACAAGCCAATCTGTTATATAATCTGTTTGGAGAACATCAGATACACACTGAGTGTTGGTACACACTGTGTCAGTTTTAGCTGGCAAAGCATGGCTATGTGTGTGAGAGAACAGTACATAATGTATCTTATTTCACAAGAAATAACTCCTAGCTAGAACCGGGTTGGAACTTTTACATTAAGAACTGCCTTTATTCTTCATGACATAGATTCAATGAGGTTCTGGAGAGATTCCTTAGAGATTTTGGTCATATTGACATGATAGTGTCATGCGGTTGCTGCGGATTGGTCGGTTTCTCATCCATGATGCGAATCTCCCGTTCCACTGCATTCCAGAGGTGCTGTACTGGATTAAGATCTGGTGACTCCTGTAGGGTATCTGGGTATAGGGCAAACATTACCATGTTCAAGAAACAAGATTGTTTGAGCTTTGTTATCCTGCTTGAAGTATCCATCACAAGATGAAATGTTGTTATGGTCATTCTGAAATGCCTGAGCAAAGTCTGTCATCAAAGTATTTCTGTATAATTGTCTTCCAAAAAGCAATGACAGTATTTATTGTGTTTCATCTGCCCGCTCAAAAGCCCAAGTAATTCATCATTTATGAAAATGATTATATTAAGTGGCTTTTCCTAGTTTTCATAGAGATATTTAGTGCCAGTTTAACAAGAGGTGATTTCGTTCTCTTTGACTCATTTGATGGAAACAATGCTTTTTTTCGCAAATGTTTTATGCGATACTCGTTAAATTTGAATCTTTAGATGGAAACGTAGCTACTGTTGTAACAAGTGTTTGAGTTGTTGCCTGGAAGCAGTACTGGCCATTATCCTCTGACCTCTGGCATCGACAAGATCAAGACCATAGAACTGTCGTTCACTGCATGTTTTCTCTTTTTCCAACCATTTTGTGTAAACCCTAGAGATGTTTTGCGTGTAAATTCCAGAGGTTTCTGAAATACTCAGGCCAGCCTGTCTGGCACCCACCACTGTACCACTTTCTTCTCCATTCTGATGCTCGGTTTGAACCTAATCTGCATGCCTAAATACACTAAGTTGCTGCCATGTGATTGGCCGATCAGATATTTGATGAGCTGTAGCCATTGAGCATATATCTCCTTCTCCGCTAGGGTGCCAGATCTCAAGAGTGTCTCAAACTGTGCTCAGATTGTCGGAGATACCTGTAATCGAAAAGCCAGAGATCAAATCTCCGCATTTATTTTACACCCCTGTACTCTTGTAAAGCATGTTAACGCTCATCTCATCCGTGTCGTTTCATTTCTCCAAAGCATTTCTGATGTTTGAAGTTAATACTTAAACACGGCGTACCTGATAACTCCATTAAGTCTCCTCTGAGGAGTGAAATGTTCCTCTGGGTGATTGTACTTCATTCGACAGCATGTTTGCAGTGTTTACACGTGTGTGTTGCTAATTGGAGGGAATTGGACTGCGTGTGACTTAAATGCATCATCATGTTTGCTAACGCTTTACCTCGACTGGAACGAGCCGAACAGGGTAATTGAGTAGAACAGAACAAACTCTGCGCTGGAGGAGAGGGAGAGAGCTGAATTAAGGGAAGAAGGAATATTGACGATGTGTCAGGGAAGAAATTAAAGGTGTCTAACTAGGTTTGAACCCAAGCTGGTGTTCAGATTGAGGAGAAGAGGTTCTTTATGGTGTGAAACACGCCGAGAGAGATGCATCTGGCAGCAGGTTGTGAAGTTGACTGATGCATTACTGAACACAAAAGCTTTAGGTCTCTTCAATTTCACCTCATGCGCAGTGGAAATGGGGAATTTCATCACGCATATGATAGAAAGCCTTCTCCCGGCTTTCCTGAGCTTGTGTGTGGGAATAGTGACCGTGGTTGTTGGTCTTCACACTGCACAGCCCTCTCTCTCTCTCGTTCTCATCCTATCTTCTTCTCCCTGGTGTGCAGACAAATTTTAAGCGTGAAACTAGCAGGAACAGCAGGCTGCTGATAGGAACCTCTGCTTGAGCTTTGACATGGGATTTCCTCCCTGCATAACAACCAAGACGCCACTTACACTGGATTGATGTATGTGTGAGAGTCTGTTGTGAATGAGAGAGAATCAGAATAAAGGGAGGAGTTTTGATAGTATGATTCAAAGGAGGAGGTAATGATGGTGTTATGATTGATTGGAAGGGGGGAATTGTGATAAAATGATTGGAATGAGGTGAGGAGTTCTAATATTGTGATTAATTGAATGAAGTATGATGATGGCGGAATTTAAAAAGGAGGAGGAGTTATAGTATATAGTATAGTATTTTAGTTAGGGGAGGAGTTATGATAGTATGATTAGAATATGGGGAGGAGTTATGATAGTATAATTGGAATACGGGGAGGAATTGTGATTAAATGGAGGCATTATAATAATATGTTTGACTGAAAGGGAGAAGTTTTAATTGCATGTTTGGAATTAGGGGAGGAGCTATAATTTATGATTGGAATGGAGAGGAGTTATAGTTTTGTGATTGATCCAAGGGGAGGAGTTATGATGACATAATTAGAATGGTGGCAGAGTTATAGTATGATTGGAATTAGGGGAGGGGTTTTGAAAGTATAATTGGAACGAGGGGGAGGAGTTACGATAGTATGATTGGAATGCAGGGATGAGTTATGGTAGTATAATTAAATGGAGGAGGAGTTATTATAGTACAAATAGGAAATGGGAGGAGTTGTTATAAATATGGCAGCATGATTTTAAAAAGGAGGAGCTATGAGGGGAGGAGTTCTGATAGGGGGTTGTTGTATTAGAATGATAATATGAATGGAATGAGGGGAGGAGTAATACTATTCTGATTGGAATGGATAGGAGTTATAGTATTGTGACTGACTAAAGAAAATGAGTTATGATGGCATAATATCCTGAATAGTGAAAAGTGAGAGAACTGAAGTGCATCTTTTATATTCCAGAACGGCCTCTATATCTCATGGCACCATCCTTACTGAGGCCAGTGGAATTATGGGAGCATGAACACTAGGATATGGTTAGCAGTCAGTTGTGATTGACACTGGACAGCTTGGCTGAGGGCCTATGGGGAAAAAAGTCAATTTGAAGGCAGAAAGGGAACAGAGACCCAGGAGCAAAACTTCTGAGACGCAGGAATGAAAAGAAGGCGCACAGCAAATCTGCTCGAAAAATAGCTTCTCCGATGGGTTACCCTGCTTCATGTAGCTGCTGAGATGTTGCTTTGACAATTTAAATAGGGAGCAGACAATGTCACGTTCCTTAAAATCTCATCACCTTTATTCTGGCGTTCGTTTCCTCCGTCTGTATAAATGTACATATAAACATGTATAGTACAATTGTGTCTATAGTACAATTTGTTTGTTTTTAAGAAGCCATTTCTAAATTTGTCTCTCATTTCTTTTCACAGTTCAGATGATTATTATGAATACAGCCATGGTATCAGCGGAGAATCATATGACACTTACGGTAAGGTCTTTTTCTTCTATCAATGCAGTTTTTTAATCATGTAGAAATGATTCCAGTAGATCGACAGCCTGTTTTGCTGGTCTGTTTCATTCTGCTTCCGGTTAGTGCATGAACATAGAATCTGTCTTTTGCCCAAAGAACGCAGAGCTTCTGTACAAGCTCTTGTTATAAATACTGCTGGCATTGCAAGGCTTTTGGTTGCAGTGTATTGTGTTTACTTGAACAGGCGTTTACAATTGAACGGAGATGGGTTCGGATGCAGCAAAAGAATCAAAATGCTGCCAGACACGCGTTCTGTGAAAGGCAAACAAGTTCGCTGTTATGGACACTATAGAATAGCATAAATATGGCAGAGATATCTGGAGAAGTATTGCAATGCTCTGAAACTGCTGATGTAACTTTTGTAAGCTCATTGTCCAAGCGAAAAAGAGAAAATGTGCCATTGTGTTTCTCAGCAGCTTGAATATTAATGTGTGTGTGCTTTTAGGGTGTATGCATTAGTGGGCTGTTTCTCTGCATTTGTGTGCATGTTTACAATTGTGTTATTCGTAAGATATATTAGTAACAGAATCAAAACCTAGTTTTAAAACCTTCACTTTATAGGTTTCTTCTTCATCAGTTTTACGTCCTAGACATTTTTGTTGAAGGCTATGTTAAAAATGTTATCACATCTTCATTTTGTCTGTATAGACTTTATTTTTATTTTGTTTTATTCTTGATCCAGATCCAGATGTTACTTTTAAAAATATTTAAATTCCTCATTAAAATGCAAGTAATAATAAAAAAAAATAAAACCATAAAAAATAAAACCATAATTGTTAAATTACGAGAAAAAACTCATTATATTTTGAGAAAAAAGTCCAAATTAAATGTTGAGAATAAGCTAGTTAAATTATGAGAAAAAAATTAAAAGTTAAATTAAAATTAAAATTAAAATAGAAAGTTAAATTTCTAGTTAAATTTAGAAAATAGCCAATATAAAATATTAAGGAATAAACTCATTAAAGTAATACAATTTTGAGAAAAAAACTTGTTGTTAAATTACGAGAAAAAAACTTTCCTATTTTGAGAAATAAATGTGCAGAACAAAACGTCTCAGGGTTATGCATATAACCCCTGTTCCTTGAAGGAACGAGACACTGCGTCAAAACGCTTTGGGAAC
>JAUCMS010000038.1:16883539-16900252 GCA_032357445.1 Enteromius radiatus | reverse complement strand
CGTCTTTTGTAAACACTTGATTTCTATAAGAAGTAGGAAACGATGGTGTTTGAGACTCACAGTATGTTATGTCCATGCACTGAACTGTTATTATTCAACCATGCCAAGCTCAATTCAGTTTTCCATTCTATGGCACCTTTAATGGGAAATTGCGTTGTTGTGTACTTGCATCTTTAAAATGACTTTACCTTTTCTCTTTGCCTTTTACATTTCCTCTTTGCCTCTTTCCAGTCGTTTGTCACTTTGCGAGCACATTTGAAACACACAGCTCTACGCTCACAAACACATAAGCAATCCATAACACTCAGCTTAACACTTTTCCAGGTGGTACAACACATAGACAGCTTGACAGTTCAAAGGAGATCTCCCTATTATCCGGCTGATGTACGTCCTTGTTCTTTCTAAATGCAAGGACAGTCCATATGAACCTTTTTCTTGAAGCTAGCACAGGCTAACCTGAGATTGGCAGCTCTCTAATTAAAGATTATTGGCTACGGCTCCCAGCCTGAAAAACGAGTGACTTTAGAGCAACGGCCTTTGTGCCTTCCTGTCCCTAAGAAGAGCTGAAAAAGAGCATGATCACACAAAAGCTGGCGTCGATAGCGCTCTCGTTCATCGACACGGACGCTCGTGAATGAGCTCTGCTGTTACGCTAATGGTGGCGGTAACCTCTCGCTCGAGGGCACTCTACTAAACCCCTTTCAAGTGGCTATTTGATCCTCTGCTGCAATTAAAGTTGTTTTGTTCTTTCTGAGGTGAAGGACAAAGGCAGGATGGTTCGGGGACGTTTCTCTCTGATTGTCAGTGTTAGTTGGGCTAAATTATCAGAGGTGCCATGAGCTCAGAGAGGAAGATAGTGGATGGTGTCGTGACTCTTGGGCTTTGTTATTTTAAAGATTGATGCTGTTGTGTAAAAAAAAATCACATTTGAAGGTGCTTTGGATTGCTGCATGTTCGACAACAAATCACTCTCAGAGTCCTCTTGGGAGGAAGAGCAAAGTACCTGTTTAACACACACACACACAAAGAAATTACACTTTACTGGCTGACAAGTGAATCTCACAGAAACACACTTAAAGTCACACTGCAGCCATAAATGAATAAGAAAAGCTAATAATTTTTGTATTTTCAAATTTTGCATATCTGTATGTATCCACAAGGATGACTTGAATTAGATAATTATAAGTGGCTACTGAAGAAGTCATCATCAAAATCATCACTTTAGTAAAAACTGTTAATTAGCTTGAATTGATTTTTTTTTTTTTTTAAAGTTAGTTAGAACAACAATGCCATAATACAAAATATACGGCTAGAAAACTTTATTAGCTTTATTATTTTTTATTAAATTATTGGATTTTTGCATTGTGAGTTTATATTATTATATTTCCATTCTCATTACAGCATGTCCAGATTTAATTAATTACATTTGCTGTAAAATGTATTGTATTTTTAATTTTAAAAATGATCTAAAAATATATAATATTATTTTGGGGTGAGCTATCCCTTCATAATCGTAGCGATTTAATGCTTTAATATTTAAATTACATATATACTTTACATTTCAAATGCGTTATAATGCTTAATGATCTTTATTTATTTATTTTTTTTAAGTACGCTTATTTTTTCATGATTCAGAATATTTTTCATTTCCATTTTGCTGTGAAAAATTTTGAAATCTTGTTTATTCTGTAAATCTATTTAAATGTCAAGTTCCATTAAAACTACTGTAAATTGTCAGTGGATAATATTTTATTGACCATGCAATATTTACGCAACCATTGCGCAAACCTATGTAACTGGCTAAAATATATTAGAGTATGAAACATGCATTTGCGTGAAGGTCTTACAAATATCGTTCAGCGTTTAATGAGCGTGTTTCTCTACAGAATGCACTAATTAAAGCATTCCAACAAGGCCCAAATGACCTTTCTGAACTTTGCTCTTTGTCTCCCTCTTCAGGCCCGGAGGAATGGACAAACAATCGCAACAAGGCGCCACCAGCAAGGACAAGCAAAGGAGTGTACAGAGAGCAGCCGTACTCCCGGTTCTGACCTGCTACAGTCCTTCATGTGCCCTCCCAAGTAATGGATTTTCTATGGACTCTATTTCCTTTTTTGCAAATAAAATCAACCAAAACAACAAAAATAGCTGATGGGTAAAATTAAGTTTCTGTGGAACTGATTCTGTTGTAACATGGATGACCCCCCCCCCCGACACACAAACGGAACTTTACGGATCACTGGATTATGTAGTTTAAATCAGACAACCAATCGGAATTCAAATAGACCTACTTATGTCGGAGGGAGGCTGGCACTAGCGGTTAGGGGCGGAGTTATACGAGATGTACGATGTTTAGATTTAGCAGATCAGTTTTTGTAGATACTTTTTTTTTGATGGGTGATCAGCTTCAATGTGTCCCTTGTAAATTTTCCCTTTAACTAGAGAGAAAAAAAAAAAAAAAAGTAAAAGAAAATCTCAGTGCAACTGTTGTTTTCCTTCCTTTCTCTTTTCTAAATGGAAAGTTCTTCAGCGTTAAAGGGCTTATAGGAGCATGTTGTGGAAAAATACTAAAAATTATGTGCAGTTTCAGTTGCGATAAGAAAAGCCTGCTTAGTTTTGTCTGGTTTTTGTGTTAAGCGTTTAAACCCTTTAATGAGTTCTGTGGTTATAGGTGTTTTCTTCTAGTGAGCGATCTACTTTTAGACCTTCTGAAGAGCGTCTGAATTGACAGTAATCCAAATGACTAAAATTCCCAATTTCCTAATTTCAGTTGATATATGAAAGATATGCACACTTTACTGTGCAATTCTAATGCATTGTAAGCCTTTATATGGCGCTTTCCATTCGTATGTTATATAGCGCGGATGGGTTAAAAATAGCAACAGAGCATTTAAAAAAAACTAAACCGAAGCATTGCTTGTGCAGTTTTTGGCACATTGTGCATCCTTGAAAACTTGTTGTAATGCATTTCAAGTGCACAGCAAAGTGCTACGGTCATTTCTAAACCAAATACTGTTGACTAAAGATTAACTAGTACTGTTTTATAAAACTATTAAAAGCCTAATCAAATGTATGCTGAAGTTTCAAAAGTGATAGTAATGAAAATTATTGTGGTACTGGTGGTGGCAGTTTAATACATTTCTGTTAAGAGCTATAATCTTTGTAAGCTTGTGTAAGCCCTTTAATTCTCGTCTCAGTTGATTCTAAAATAAACTTTTTGAAAGCAAAATATCATTGTGTTTGAGAGCACATTTTGTCCTTGTTCACTTTGGTAAAACTTCATAATCTAAACTAACATCTGCTGTGTATTATCCTCAATGAATAAATAAATAAATAAATAAATAAAGACTTTAAGCTCACATAAAAGTGAAAATAAACCAAAAAAAAAAGCATATTTGTCCCCTTTGACTTTTTAGTATTTCTTTTCATAAAGGAATCTGATGCATGCAACTCTTTTGACAGTGGAATTAAAGTTAATTGCAACCGGCACAATTTAATTTATTTGTAATATACCGTACCCAGCAGCTTGAAATAAATTTGTAATTATAAACGTACCTTATTATTATCTGTTCTAATTCTTTCTACTTGAAAACACATGAGCCTCTTCTGTGGTAAAGCGTATGAAAGCTACTTTCTCGTAGAAGTTAATTATACACTAATAAATCTTTAATCACACTCTTTTATTAATGGCAACTTTGCTAGACTCTATAGATACGGTACTGGTGCACATGGAAAGTAATTTCCACATATTGTCATATTTCATATTTTTAAGACTTAATAATGTAAGCGGTGGCTTTTTGACCTTGGTTCTTTTTTGGGGATTTCTGCTTGCTGTTTTTGCTCTTTCTTCCCCCTTCTGGTCACATGACCGTCTCTATAGTCCACTAAACAGCCCGCCCCCACATGACCTCTAAATGACCCCAGCTGACCTCAGAGCTGATGAGGATGGCGGTAGCTGTATTTACAGGCCTTCGTTCTACAAGGTAAACAACCCGTCACAGTCTAATCTCATCTAAACTAGCCCTTAAACTGGATAAAACCAAAACAAACCTGTTCATTTAAAGCTGTTCTTGGCTTACGTTTTGCTGAGAAACTTAAATTAGAAGTAAAATTGTAAAAAGATTAATAAATAGCTGTAATATTGCTTTAACGAATCATTATTATCACCAATTATTTTTTTAAGGAGGAGATAAAATTCTATATTTTTATTTTTAAATAAATGAATGTTTAATACTGACTCTTACTATAAGCTTTGTAAACCATTGCAGATTTGTGGTAAACTTGTGTTTTTGCTTTTGCCTTTTTATTTTATTTATTTATTTTATTATTAACTCTTTCAGTTTTAATGTTTCTCTTTTCTTTTTCAGATTATAATAGCTGGACCTGAAGCCAAGAAAAGCCACTGATGCTCTTTTCAGATTGGTTAAGGTGAGTTATATATTTGTTTTATATTATGTTTTATTATATTTAATAAACTGTTAACTTAAAACAATAAAATATTTAATAAATTAGACAACAAAAATACTTTACAATATTACAACTTAAAACTATTATTTGAACTGTTAAATGAACACACACACGCAATTAATTTAAATACATAAATACATTATAAAATTCTAAATTAAATAAATAAATAAAAAATATGGTATATGTTTTGTATCCTATATCTTATATAAAAGCCAGATATTTGTCTGTTCTTGATTAAATTAATTTTAATAAATGTTTCAATTTTTAAAATAGTGCATGATTATTTATTTATTTATTTATTCTTTAATTAATATTAATTATTTGAACTCATTAAAATAATGTCATTTGGAAACTTGCTGTGCTGGGCTTGAAACGGATGTAAACACACTTACAACAAATAATGCTACTCTTTAGCAGAAATATCTAGCGTAATTTGCTGTTCAGGGAACACAAACACTCACTCCTTCCCTGGAATTGCTCTCTAGGTGTTCTCAAGTATTATTGTAATATTACGAGACATTTGAACACAAATGAGGGGTTTAATGTGTAAACTAACTGAAGCCACCTGACGCTGATGATGAAAGCAAGAGTTCTATTAAGTGCGTCTGCTGTTAAATCCCTGCCTCAAGAGAGCAGACATGTTTTCCTCCAGCGACTGTCAAACAACAGCTTCCACGGCAAGAGAGGATAAAGAGATGAGAGAGAGAGAGAGATCTCATAGAGTAATCCTATCAGAACTGCTGCTCTCTTTGGCTGATTATTGCATTGAGTGCCACCCGCCAGCCAAAATACTGCTTCTGCATACCTTCATGTGCATTTTCAATAGACAGTGATTTTGGATGCACTGATCCACGCGTTACTCTTTGCAAATATTTCTTTCCTTTTTTCTAAACGTACGTCAGAGCCTCTTGAGTTTCAGCAAAGAACTTTTTATCAATATTTTTGTTGTTTCTCTTAAATTTTTTTGAAACGAGAACTGTTTTGTTTACACCTCCACCAATATAACATGCTAGAGAAATGATGAGACGATGGCGTTTATCTCCGTATATGAGAAGATAGACGAGAGAAACAGCTGCATAAATTGGTTTTTCCAGATTACATCCTGGTCATACGTACACAAGAAATGAGCAAACAAAAATCACACAGGAAAATACCTCTTTTTGATAGCATGCTCAGTAGTTTAAAACTTTTTTCCAAAAAGAAATTGATTTCTAGCATCATAAACTTTTCAAGACAGGTCTACTGAACTCTGAGGGTGTTACTCAGCTCTGCGTATACTGTACTTTAAGTCTGTTTCAGCTACACTGGAATTAACTTCACAAGATTTAAACTGGTTAGTGTCCCTGGATGTTATTATTATTAATTTATATATTTTAATTTTTATTATTTATTTAATATATATATATATATATATATATATATGTGTTGGGCGGTATTTATTTATTTATTCACTTGTTTGTTTACATTAAAGTTAACTTTTAAACTTGTGATGCTATTTAATTAAATTTATTTATTTATTATATTTTTAAAAACTCTTTTATATTTTAAGTAATTTAAAATATTTTAATGTTTTTTCAGCATTAGTTTTTTTGTTTGAAACATTTACTGTACTTGAAATTAAAATTTTAAACTGGTTTAATGTGCCTATGCCATTTAAAATTTTCTAAATTAGTTTTTTAATAATTAGTTTTAGAAACATTACAAATAATTTTAATAAAACAGTTTTTATGTTCATTCCTAATAAACTGTGCCTTCTAATGTTTTTGTTTTGTCTTTTTTCAAACACTCTTTTGTTAATTAAGATCTGTCTTTACTGAAGATTTTTTAATGTTTGTAGAGAAAATAAATGCAATATGCTTATGGAATGTAGGCCATAATATTGAGGATTTCTGGCTATATGAGACAGACCCCCAGTGGATCACAGCACCTGTTTGATGATGTTACGTTATAAACTCTTCAGATCAACAGTTTGGAGTCTTGATGGTGCACTCTTTGACACATGCCGCCTAGCAACAGTTGCCAGTTGATGTTTGTATGAACTAATTTGGATGGTTTTCATGTTTTTCTCTGTGTTTTAGGGAGGTTTGGGCACATCATCTGATCTTGAAGACTAAAACTGCACAGACGCTGCAATAGAAAGCTTGTGCTCAGCCAGAAAAACACAATGAGCAGACTTAAAAAGTCCCTCGTGGCTGACAGAGGAGCATGCCGCTCCGCAGGGAAGACTCAATTTCTGCTGGAACTTTCTGGAAAAGGCTTCTGAACCTCTGTGAGGTCACAAAGCATCACACTAAGAGTGTTAATGTGCCAATAACGGATAGATAAGAGGTCCACCCTTCTCTCTGCTGTCCTCAGGGGAGATGTGCTGGAGAAACACTGCTCTCACAGCTGCCTCAGACGCACTATATAGGCTCCTACATGCATTTTGCAGCAGGCTGCACTGAGGGTGAACCCACTTCTGTCTGCTCACAGACTTATGGGTAATGGGGTCACGAATCATGTGCTAACGCATTAAGACAGGGCTTTACTCTTCTCACAGGAGCCGGAGAGAGTAAGACAGTCGGTGATATGTGATTAGGAAAGACAGAGTGAAATATGAATGCTACATCTATCACACAAAAATGAACCTGAAGTAGATAGAATGTACTTGTGATAAGTTCATTAGGAGGATGTTGAATGAATTGGTCATAATAAAGGAACTTTAATCTCAGCATCTGGCTTCCAATTAGCTCATTGAGTCTAATTTAACATGGATCAACAATAAGACTTTTTTTCCTGCTTGGTCCATCCAGACCAGGTGTTAAGACTTATACATTATTATTATTATACAGTAAATACATATAAATGGTACTTAAATGGTAACTGGAGTTGTAAAATATAACCAAGACCAACGTTTTGGGGTTTTTTTTGTTGTTGTTTTTTTTTTTTTCAGACCATGTGCTGAAGGAGTCATCATAATACCATGATTGTTTTACACATTATATATTCTAAATAATTGTATTAATAGCACAATCCTTGTTGTGATGGTCCTAAGGATTAATCTTCCTCCACTGAATCTGGTTCTTTTTTTTTGGTTTGGAGTTGTATGTACATAAGAAACATACTGTTTGAAGATCATATTGATCAGATTCACTTAAGTGTTGTTGGTGATGATCACATGGGGAATCTATAGTATGTTTTACTGCATGTTCACGTATCACCATAAACACAGGCTCGTTTTACCCGTGCTCTGGTTTCCATTGATCAGTGTGGATGTTCTTCACTTCTTCTGAAACGGATACAGTGAATGTGTACACCTCTCAACCTGTTAATGGTTTTATGCGGTCTCATGAAACATTGAAAAGTGAATTTGAGAGTCGTTGGGTGCACAGAGCACACGTCCACATGCCAACAGCACACATATCTATAACAATCCCGCAAGTCCACATGAAATCATGAAATCGTCCTCCATTTACATTCATTCAATCATTTCCCGCTGGATCAAATCAAGTTTCCATATTTTATATTTTGTTCCACATTTGTGAAATGGGATTTCATGCTGACTTTGAGTGAATATGATGTTCTGGCTTCTTTCCGAATCAAATTAAGTATTTATCAGGAAACAGTTGACACTTCACAAAGACCTGCCCCCCTAGTTAATGTTGCCTAATGTCCAAAAAGCTCTCACGCAGTAAAAAATATATTGTGGAGCAAAGAGGACACTGACAATATGCCAAGTTACTTTTTTGTATGAACAAAGTCTCAGCTTTTCAAACTTTTTGGGCAAGACGTTGTTATGTTTTAAAAGCGAAATGTCCACTGAGTGGTGCTAACACACAGATTCAATATGTGAACCCTGGTACATTTTTATTACGTTGATATAGGTACATATTGCTGTGTTTTTTTTTTTTACGTTGCTTCAGGTATGCATTGCTGTGGTTCAGAATTACAATATCCGTCGACTGTTGCTAAAACAAATGCTCTATCACGTTGCAAATATGCCCTGCATCAAATCTAACCCTAAACCTACCTGATTGTTGATGCATCTGTGCCATTTCAACTTCCTTTTACGCAGATTTGAACTGATTTGTCGAACCATAGTTACAAAGGATTTAAACCGGAGCTCTCTCTGTATTCCGTGAGCTACCGGACAAACTAACCGTCACAGATGGTATGCTAACGTTCAGAGGCATCACTTTTCAAATCTCCCAGCATATTAATATTGTTTTAGTCATAACATTATATTCTTCAAGTAAGTGTGCAAAAATTGTGCTTTATTAATCAAAACTCTGCAAATTCACTTGGCAGCTTTTTTTCATTACATTCAGGCATTTCAAACTTTTATTTGATAATTAACTCAAAGTGTCTCTTGCTTTTCTTCTTTATTAAACCGCTGTGATTAGCTTTAAAAGTTTCTTTGTGTTCCTAAGAGGCTGCAATCCGCAAAGATCAATAAACCCTTAGCGGAGTGTTTGAAGTTGGTTTTCTGGCGGAGAGTCTGTTTTTCACAGCGCAGTGGTGCATATGCACATTTGGCCAGCGGGACGTCCTCTGTTTCAGTCAGAGGTCAGGATCAGGGCTGAGTCATGGCCTCATGTCTGTAATCGTACTGCTTTTAGTCACTGCATAATTGGCCTGGTGTTTGGAAAGGCCTAAACACGCAGCGTTTATAAGGTGTCACGAGGCCTGCAACAATTATGGAGGTCGGACTGGTTTCATAGAAATAATTATGATCATTTGCATAATTCAGTTAAATCATGTTAGAGACATTTCCCCCCTAGATATCCTTTTTAATTTATCTGTTAAAGGTAACAAACATTTTGAAAATAATTAAGATCCAGAATATTAGAGTAGTTTGTGAAGGATCGTGTGACTGTAATAAATAAATAAAATTGCAAGAAAACATCACAATATTACTCTTTTTGCTGTTTTACTGTTTCTCTATTAAAACATTTTCAGCACCTCGGACAGCGACCGTCTGAATGCCTCTCATTGTAATGCTCTGGTTTTCAGTTATTAATATCAAACTTGCATGTCTGTTAGTTTATTTTAGGCAATCTCAGGAGGTCATGTATAATATTATATGTGTCTCTGCGGCTTCTGTCTCGGCTGTTTATGTTTGTGTGTGAAATTTTTATGTATTTACAAATTTTCTCAAGTGTCTGAGTTGCAATTCTTAGATTAAAAAAGGCCATCTGTTGGTCTTTTTCTGTCTCTCTTCTTCTCTCTTTGTTCGACTTCATCACAGTGAAGCAAGCTTGAAGTGTAACTTCAGAGTGTTTATAGTTTTGAAGCATATGGGCTGACAGTCCCTCATGACTTACTGTCCCTCATTCACTCATCAGAAGACCTGAAGAAAGTTTGAAATATCAATTGGAATATGTGTTATTTTTTTGCCATATGCAATGAAATAAAAATAAAAAAATGCCTTCAAATCATTCTTGCTTTGATCATTTGTGTCCCCTGATCTGCATATGCAATAATATTAATAATGCATGGAACTATTTGGTGTTTAGCAATTTATGACAGTTTCTGTTCACTATATGATACAAGTAGTATAATTTTACATTTGTATTTTAAATCTAAGGAAATATTTTGCACTTGCATTGGTTGCTGCTGTAAAGAATCTGCCCTTTTTGTGGAATTTTGACATACATTTGTCAATTAGCTCAGTGTTGCTATTCACTATATGTAGGCCTACAGTATGTCACAATACACAGTTTAACGTGAAGCACATTAAATTGCTATGAGCGAGTGCTAGATAATCTGTCAGTCCTCCTCACGTATTCTTTGACATTTGGCTCAGCAGATTTAGAGACATGGGCATACTGACATTTCGTTCCTCTCACTACTACTCCATTCTGTGTTCGTCTTCCTCATTCTCAAGAAGAGGGGTCAAAATTTGTTTCACTGTTTGCCGGGGTTTACAACATCCTCACCGTGAACTTATCAGGAAATGACATGAACTTTCTGTCTCAACTATAGATAAGTTCCAATCTTTTCATCTAAAGCTCTTGGCAATGACCCAGGTCATTTGGTAAGCGTTTCAATTTAAAAGGAGATTAATGGTCTCACGTTAAACCATGTTGCATGATTTAAATCGACTTCAAAGAAACTAATAAGCCTGGGAATCAGAGGATAGAATAAAACACATAGGCCTACACAGATTTTGGGATCACGTGAACCAGCTTAGTCTCAAATAGATAACACACATAACAGTTTATTGTAGTGAGAAAGAAAAAAATGAAATTTATGGCTAGGTTTCGTTTTTTGTTTTTAATTATAGAAATTAATTCTAATAATGAATTGCATATGAGTTCATAGAAATGCAACACAAATAGTAAGATTAAATGAAGTGACAAATATTTCTCAGAAAGTAAAAATTAAAATACAAAAAAAAAAAAAATGACATACAGCCACACACACACACACAGTTTTTATTATTTATGTTAGATATTTGTTTTCATAGCCCATTAACATAGCCCACACGTCGCTTCCTTTTTGTCCTTATATGGAATGTGGGCCGCAACGCATCTGCTTGCAGGAAACGAAAAAGTTTAGCGTCGCCCACGCGCCAGATTTAAATTACGCCTTCAAGGTTTTCTCTGAGTAACTTGTTACCTTACATAGTTGTATCTTATGACTTGGAATGTAGCGCATGGAGTCGCATTTATGACGATTTTATGGTACTTTTGGAGCTTATCATCACCGCCTGTGTTGTGCGGAAAAAAAGCAACTGTAAACATCTGCTCCAGGAAAAGACGTCATCCAAATGTCAAGACACGAGTGAGTAAGCGATGCCAGAAATGCATCAGTGTTAATATTATTTATACCGCCTAAGCCTTTCATTGTTTGTGTGTAACTGTATAGCTTTTATATAGAGACATCAAAGTGTAAAGTTTTTTCCAAACCGTCCCAAAGAACAAACCTCTGGAGTTACCTTTAAATACGCTGGTTCCGTGCATATATACTCTATAATTGAGATACATATCCTTGAGATAGAAAACATCCAGAGGTTATTATTCCTTAAAGGATTTACATTTTATGACCTGACATTGTCAAACTGCCTGTTTGGATATTCAGTTAACCTGCCAGGACGGTGTGTCCATATTGTGATAGGATTGTCTGCTCAGAGAAAATCTAAAATTTGAGGACAGTTAAGTAGAGAATGATAGATAATGCAGCATAGAAAAAAACAAGATTCAAGATTCCATCAAGTTGATGTTATTTATACTGAAGCGATATTTTCTGTCTTCCATTCTTGACTGTCACATAAGCCCTTCAGTTTTAGATTTTCATTAAGATGTTATTTAATATGTTTTGAAATATAAAGTGTATTTAAGTCCAATCTTATTGAAATCAAATAGTTCTAGATTAAAAGAAATGTGTTTCAGATTATGTACAGTTTGAGAATAATATGTATTTTCTGTCCTATAGTGTACTCACGGCCGGATCAATGCACAGGCTAGGGCATATTAGGGCAACCTGTAGCCTAGGGGCCCCTGGCCATGTTAATCCGGCCCTGAGTGTACTGTAGAGTTTTTACCCATTTTTTAGGATTTGTAAGTGTACAATGTGATGGTTTGTGGACACGGAGATGATAAAACTACAGTATCTGAAATCTAGTTTCTGCCATGGGATAAAAACCATAAAAAAGAAAACTGCGACTTTTTATATCACGTTTTTCTAATTATTAGTTTTGACTTTGAGGTAGGGCCTATTACTTTGGCCTATGAATTTTTAACTCGCATTACAAAGTATAAACTTGCAATTATGAGAAAGAACACTGTGAGAAACTCACCAGCATGATACAGTTCTTGTAAGAACAAAAAACAGAATTGCAAAAATAATTTTTTTTATTAACTTCTCCCAGTGTTTTCCTAAGAAGTATTATTTCTCTCAATTCTGAGTTAGTATCTTCTAATTTTGAGAAAAATCAGAATTTTTGTTAATATTTTTTTTATATCCTGTAGAGGAAGCTACTTTCCATATGAGGCTAAAAGAAAAGTTGCGTGTAGTTGTCTGTAGCAAATTTGGCGGCTTACATAGAAAACAATAAATGCAAGTAAATATCTATACTTTAGTTTTCACATAGCATTTTTAAAAGTAGGAAAAAAGGTCAAAATATGGGAGAAATAATGTTCCATAATCATTCAGAATAAGATATATATGTATATACAAAGAAACAACATAATTATTCTGACTTATTAAATATGGAAAATAACAAGTGATCAATTCTAAAACTTATAAATGATTAAAGGTGCCATAGAATGCATTGATACAATATTTAAAATTGTTCTCTGATATCTACATAGAAGGTATGTGGCTCAGGTAAGGGTAAAAATTCTACAGAAACTGTTTTACATGTGCCTTTACAACCCTAGGATTTCTGAAATGGTCTGTTATTGGCTTGTTTGGAAGGGTCATGAATAATAATGTTGAGCTTCGCTCTGATTGGCTGTTTTACAGTGGGACTCTCAAGGGCTCTGATATCAGGCAACATGGGGAGGAATATATATATATATATATATTTTCATACTTTCTCTCGCAGTTAATTAAAATGCTGAGCCCTAAAACTGCGTGAAGGCTTTGAATGCGTGAAGGCTTTTTACTTTCACTTTTGAGATTTGTGATCGCATGCACTCTGTTTACATGTTCAAGTATACGTTATGCAAATGTTGGGGGCATAGTAAACCTGAATATCACAGTTGGTGTTATGTTCTGATTCACCTACTTTTCAGTGGTATTTTATATTCACAAGATTTACATAAGAAGGAGGAAACAATGGTGTTTGAGGCTCACGATATGTAATTTCCAGGTACAAATGATCTTCTGTAAATAATGGCAAGAAGAATATGTATATATATATACTTTAATTGAGTCATTGTCTGCTGTGTACTTGTGAGTGGATATACAGTATTTAAGTGTTAAGCAAAGATATCAGTTTTCTCTAAACATAATATGTGGTGGTTTGTGAGCCACGAGTGAGTCATGTCATCCTGTTTTGAAGGTTATGGTATGTACGTCTCTCAGGAATGCTAATTACTTGGCAGATATCCTTCTATGTCCTTGTTTCTCAAAATAATAGATTTAATGACGAACCCGTAAAGACTGGATGTGAAAAAGCTCTTGATGCGGTCCTTTAGACTGCTCTTGATGACGCAGAAGAAAAAAACGACTGCGGTTAAATGTGATGCTTATGTGGAAAAATTGTTTAATTAAAAACTTACTGAAAGTCATTTTATGATATGTGTACTTACAGTGTACTTATACTGTAGTGTACTTACCTAAGAAAGTACTGTAAGATAACTACATGGGGTAGGTTTAGTGTTAGAACCTAGTTATTGTAAACCTATACATTGTTGTTATCTTCTGAATCCTTTGATAATTACATTCTGGCCACATGTCTACATGTCTTAAGTAACTTTTTGCCATTTTATCAAGACTAGCCAGAAAGTGAACAGAAGGGGGCAAGGGATGGAAAAAAAAATGATAGAAAAGTGACTTATTAAACCCGCAGTTTGATATGACCAGTTCACTTTGCCAGAAGCTGTGAGCTGTTATGGCACTGGCTTGCGAAAAACAAAACAAGAGTGGCATTTATTAAAAAAAAAAAGAATTACTGGCAAGGCCTTAGAGGCTCAGTTCTAACTGCCCTCCCCTTCAGCTACTGTTCCCCCTCATCAGCATCAGAGACTGCCAGCTCCGCTTCAATCCTGAGGGGGAGACGTCGTCTCTGGGGAGACCTGCCTGGATGGCACGGCCTAATTGGGGCCTGAGGATGAGGGGCCTGCTGCAGCTGCCCTGTCAGAAGAACTAGAGACCGGCTACGGCCACCACACACAGATACAGGTCAATGATGGAGAAAAGAAGAACCACAGTCACACAACAAGGCTGGAGGAGAGGAGATGAGATAAAGGGGCTACCAACATCTAAAGGCTATACACGTTTTTTTTTTTTTTTATTTCATAACAAACTGTCATCTTAGAAGATTAGGCAGAAGCAGTTTCAATTCTGAGAGACTGACAGAAAGCAAAAAACAATGAAAAGATAACAGAAAAAAAAAAAAAAAAATCTGCGGTTTTTCTTATCTCTTTCCCCTTAGGTCACAAAATAGCCAGTCAAACGGGAAGATTTATAAATTAGAAATATGTAAATTGAAAGACTTGATTTGTATTCCGGCTTTATTTGTGTTCCTCTGAGACTGTTCCCTCATATTATGACCATTATACTTTTTAAAAGGATTACGGCTATCAAAAAGCCGTACTCAATTGAGACAGTCAGTAGTTATAATGAAAACGGCTCCTTCAAATGGAAGTCATTTCAATTCGAAAGCAAGGGGGAGTGATTTTTAAATGAAGGAACCCGAGTTAATGAAGAAATGTGAGGCAGCCACTGAATTAGGAAAAAAGAAAAACAAGACAAGATTTGCGGGACTTGAGAACACACGGCTGATTTTCAAATACAGCAATTTTGTGCCATGTGCAGAAATCAAATTATAACGCTGCTTTGATTTCCATATTCGTGGCATGGTGTTTCTTGTCTGGTCCATTTGGTTACGCTGTAAGGTAATTGTGAGTTTGCTTTTGCTGCAGATTTGTTCTGCATTTGTTTTGTCCTTTCTGGCTCTTAGATCTGCGAGGAACGGTGAGGTTTTTTTTTTTTCCCACTCTGTGGGTTTTGGCACTGTATCAATCCTGCCTCAGCATTTTAGCGTGTTGAAACCGCTGCTTACACGGCCTTTGCTGTCCATGATAGGGAGTCAACAGTGACAAACAGAAACGTTTGACATTACCCTTGACCAAGGACTCGAAAACCCCAGGAAAACATCCAGTAACCGCACACACAAACACCAAAGTGCTCCCTGAAACCTGCGCAATGTGCTGATTTGCTCTCATTTCCTGTCTTCTCTCTCCAATTACTGGTTTTGAATATCACTGACCAACATTTATGAAGACAGGAAGAAGGCTGGCAAATGTGTTATACTGTGAAATTAAAGTTGCATTTGTTTTTTTCAAAGCAAGACATTGCTTGTAGAAACGCATCTTTCCTTCATTATTTTGGAGTTGCTCTTTAAAGTAGACACAGATGAAAGTGTGCTGGCAGCACACGATATAGGCCTCATCTTTTACTCTCTGAAAGCCTGCGTCGACCTTAAAGTCAAATCTGCAGTAAAGTAAAGCAATCAAGCAGTGTTTCACTGAAGCGATCTGGAGCTCTTTTCTAATGTTACCCCGTGTCTACACCGGATGCGACGCAGCTAAAGACAACAGAAACCTTTTACAATCAGCGATTCTGTCTACTCTAGATGTGGCACAGATTGACATGACAAATCCCCACAGTAAAGTAATGTCTTATTCTATTTGTGATGTACTCCATGCACTCGTGCTTCTTCTGAAATGAAAGAGAAATAGATTTGTAAAGTGATGCAACGTCCAATGTAGATATTGTGTTAAGATCACAAGGAAGGCAGTTCAACTGCTGTGTTTTTTCTGCACAATGTCTTGTAATCCTTAGAGGCATCTCTATGGTTTTGTGGATGGAGTAATACTATTTTGGCATCTCTCTAGTATTTCCTGTCATATTACAATTGTAAATGAGTGGGCGGGGCTAAAGAAGCAATAACGTAGAAGTAGTCTTTTATGATGATCATGATGTAGCACATTTCAAATTATTATTTATTTCAAATAAAAATTGTCCAGACTCCTCCAAGCCTTTGAATGGGTTTAATGATAGCCGTTACACTTAGGAAGACATGAAATAATGTGTGCGCGTTCATAATAAAACGTCACTCACACTCAACCGGAAGCAGTCCCGGCGGATGATGTAAGACGCATTGTTTTGCGTGATTTAATGACGAGCGTGGAGAGCGAGCAAAACAAAACGCCAGACATGAATTAGAAGCACAAACCGAGGATTTGTAAAGAAAAATGTAGGAGGATTTTGATATAAGCCAAGAGGAGACAGGTTTTCCTTTGCTAAAGTAAGGAAGTTGTTTCCTTTGAAACTACATTTCCCAGAGGCACACAAGTGATGCATTCATCCGCATGTCTATCACCCATTTAAACCCATTCAAGGGCTTGGAGGGGTCTGGACAATTTTTATTATAACTCCAGTTGGATTCGTCTGAAAGAAGAAAGTCATATAATGTACGCCTAGGATAGGGCTGTGCAATATGGACAAAATAATCATATTGCGATTGCGATTTTATTTGCGATTTTGGCAACTGTTTTTGCTTTTTCAAACAAGCTTCATACATACATTCTA
>JAUCMS010000038.1:16796212-16825348 GCA_032357445.1 Enteromius radiatus | reverse complement strand
TTTAATTTTAATTTTAATTTTAATTTTAATTTTAATTTTAATTTTAATTTTAATTTTAATTTTTAATTTTTAATTTTTAATTTTTAATTTTTAATTCTTAATTTTTAATTCTTAATTTGTGGCCAGAAGAAGCAAGTTGAGCATAGCCAATGTTTGAATAATATAGCTTCTCAAATCTTCAGGACTTGCTTAAAAAAAATTCTAGATATAAAAAGCATATCACAATAGTTTAAAAGTTAGACGTATATCCAACAGAAGCTGAAACGCTCTGCAGGACACGGAGGCGCCAGTGTCATGACTTGCGTATTATTATTATTTTAATTAAATGGCATGCACGAGACTGATAAATTCATAATTAATGGCATGGCTGGTTCAGTCGATAGAAGTACAGGACATGGGACGGTCTGAGCGTTCATAGTACGAACAGTACAGCCGTTCAACTGTCTCCGTCACAACTTCCCAAACAGACCAACGCACACAAAAACATAGTTACTGTGTCTGTGCCTGATAAAAAAATATTCATTTCAAACACATTCATATTTTAGAGAATAGTTAATTTTTACATCATCTCATCCACCCACGTCCCACCCACAATTAATCATCTTTTGGGTTTAAGCCTGAAGTTGAAGGCTATGAATATAAAAAACATTGTTTTAAGCCGTTTCTGCCACTTTTAACAAATTTAACTAATCCTTTCTTAACAAAATAAGAAATATTTTTTTAAATAAACAAAAAATATTTTGAGTGATAGTGTACTGTAAATGTAATTTTGATTAATTTAAGGTTTAGAAATCATACAGCTTTTATACTTTTATCCATCCGTCCATCCAGAACTTACTGAAAATGTTAAGTTATATAACTCTATTTTTTTAGCACTTGCTTTTAAAGTGCATTAGCCAAGTATGGTTTTATACTTTTACACAATAATTTTATGCATTATTTCTGTAACCTGAATATTTGAAATATACTTTCATGTCATGATGAAATCCTAAGTATATTGCACAATGCAGATTTTCCATCTATGCAATAATTATGTGAACTTCCCAGCAGGTCTGTTGAACTGAGATCAGTGGGCTGAAGAACTATGACATCGTTGTCTATGAGCAATGTGTGCTTCATGTTGCTCGAAGGAGCCATTTGGAAATGGCCACAGAGGGACGGCCGCCCACCACGCTCAACAACAGCGCTTAATCGATGAGCTGCTATTGGCACAAAGATGTCTGAAGAAACATTCACCATATTAAATCACCACCAACGGCTTGTTCCATTGACACAAGGCATGATGGGTCTATGCATTCAATCCACCTATGGCTACAGTAACTTGGAGACCTTCTTTCTGCATGTTGAAGAGTTTTGGTTATCGTGTGCCAACTGAAGCACACTAAGGTAACGAATAGTATTGTATTAAAATTATTTCTGTAGGATCATGAGACACTGAAGTCTCGAGTAATGATGCTGAAAATTCAGTAAATTATATAAAAATGTAATACTTCAAATAATTAAACAGCCTTGGTGAGCATAAGATACGTAATTATAATTGATGTTTTATACCCTATGTCAAGTATTTTGAAAGTTACCAGTGTTTCTTGAACCACGGCGTCATTCAAAGTATCATCTTTTGTGTTCTGGAAAAAGAAATGCGCACACAGGTAACCGAGGTAAAGCAAACGAACATGAAATTTGAGAACAGATGGGAAAACCTTGAAGAAGCTGCGAGACAGGACTCCACCACTACATCACCCTAGCGTCCGATAATGTCGGCCTCACCGAAACCCACGGCAGCCATTCTGCTTCTTACCTAACCTTGATCTATTATCCAGACCAGGGCAAAACTGTGCTCACATCAGAGAGGTGAGTGTTAGTTTCACCCGCAATCGATTTCTTTCGTCTTTAATGGATGGCTTTATTTAGCCGCGAGAAAGAGCACCACTCTCTCATACACGACCAGCAAGCTGTTTAATAGACCCAAATCTATATTTCATTAAAATGATGACATTCAGCACCCCCTGCTTGCTCTTAACTCCTGTCCTATCGATCGCCGGCCGTTTAACTCTTGTAGTCATGTGATAAATGGGCTGCTCGTAGGTGACGCTCTCCTTCGTACCTCCACTTTTCACCATGCTCTTGATTCGGCCCATGTGAGGCGGGGTCGGAGGTCACGGTGGCGCCTCTGTGGATTTCTCATCTGTTGGACAGAATGCGAGGTACGAAGCGAGTCCAGCTCGGTGGCGTTTTGGCACAGATGGAGGATAATTGGCTCGGGTTGCACAGAGATTCATCTCACTCAGTCGGCTCATATCTGCTCCATTTGTCATCGGGACAACAACAAAAACTATTGTATCGATTTCAAACCCAGAAAACACAAAAGTATTCACTGCTGCCATTAATGTTTAAACACTATTTGAATGAATTCACTTTTTGCATTTTCTTTGCTTCGTTGTAGTTTGTGAGAATGTATTTTTTTTAGTTTCTCATGTAACACGTCAAAAGCATGTCCCAGAATCTATATACATATATGCATATATACTTGATTTTATTTTAGACCTTTATTCAGCAAGGATGCATTAAATTGATCAAAACTGACAGCGGCGGCTATATTTTATGAGGCTACAAAAGATTTATATTTCAAACAAATGCTCTTTTGAACTTTTCACTCAGAATCCTGACAAAAAAATCATGTTTTCAACAAAATTACGCAGCACAACTGCTTTAAACAATGATAATTATTAAAGAAAAAACTATTTCTTGAGCAGCAAATCAGCATATCAGAGTGATTTCTGAAGGATCATGTTACTGCAGAACACTACAGAAATTATGCTGAAATGTCAGCTTTGCATGACAGGAATAACATTTGCATTTAAAAAAAAATAATAACAATTATACAGTACTGTGCAAAGTCTTAGGCCACTAGTATTTTCACCAACAAAAAATAGTTTTAAGTTGGTTATTTCTATCTTTTGTGGTAGCATGTCTGTCGGAAATATCGGTTTACATTTCCAAACATTATATTTTTCATTAATTGTAATGCATTGAGATTATTGTCAGCACAAGGAGTGCTCCACACAGATCTGATCTGATCATAATCCAGTCTGTCTGGAATGACATGAACAGAACAAACTGAGACAGAATAAATCCAGAAGAACTGTGGCAACGTCTCCAAGCTTCTTCAAAAAACCTACCTTCAAAGCTACCTGAAAAACTATGGCAAGTGTACCTCGGAACAGAAACTGTTTTACTAAAAGCTGTAATTAATGACAAAATAATGTTTGGAAATGTAAACTGATATTTCCAACTGACACACTACCGCAAAAGATGATCTTCTTAAAACCATTTTTTGTTGCTGAAAATATTAGTGGCCTAAGACTTTTGCACAGTACTGTATATTCAAATAGAAAACCGTGTTTTAAAAAATATAACTATTCTAACTATAGAAGTATAATATAACTATAAAAATATTTCACAACAATACTGTTTGGTCAAGCAAGTCAACAAATGTGTTCTCAGGTCATATGGATTTAGTTGAACTCAACCAAATAATTGAAAATAGTCTTATCTGACATCCAATGATAAATATCTGACATCCAAGTTCTTGAAGACAGGAAACAAAAGGGGTGGAAAAACTTAGTTGGGTTGAACCTTAAAATAGATTTAAATTTAAGCAGTGTAACTATGAAAATTGAGACCATGACGTCTGATGATCTGACCCAGTGGCAGCATGTAAATGAGAAATAAAAGTGGACTAAGTACAGAACCTTGGGGGACACCACGCAAAATAGTGACAGTGCAAGATCTATTCTTATCTATCCTAAAGAATTGCTGATATGAAATTACCAACTTGATCTCACAGAATTCCGTGTAATGACCACAGACTCTTAACTCAAACTACAATTCCATGTTAGTATCACGTAATCTTCGAAAATTCCGTGATGGGCTCTCGGAAAAGATTATAATGTAAGTCAGTGACAGCCATCAGCTGTGATCCATGCATGGATAAACGGATTCAAATATTGGGTAATAATATTGCCATCATTGCATATGTATTGGGTTGATTTTTCACTGTAAACAGTCACAACAATTTTCTTTATATTATTTTATTTATACATTTATGAGGACATGACCAAACACCTGCCTCTAAACCTACCATCAGTTAATAAAACACAAGATAAACCAGCAGATTCAACTACCAACATTATTTTTTTTAAAGGATTAATATCCCAGTTCTTCCGAGGCAAAAGGATTGACTGCTGCTTTGCGCAAATTCAAAAAATGCTCAGGAGAATCCTTATGTCAGCCTTGGTTGTAAATTTCTATTGGCTCTTGTGTGTCTTGTGACCGATCGCGTCATGCTGTTGTGAAATGCTATTGGCTCTTGTATGTCTCGTGATTGTTTGCGTCATTCTATGGGACAAGAGTGTCTTTTTGAATGAGATGTAAGCACATTATCAGAGCAGCATAATTTCAGCGATTAAACCTTGTATTTTACTTTCTTCTTCGCATAAAACCATTTTAGAGCATGACAGTCCTGTACTATAATATTCTTCCAACAGTTTCCTCTTGTTTTCCACAGAAGACAGTCATATAATGTAGGTTTTGAATAATATCAGAGTGAGTAATGTCATATATTTGGTGAACTATTCTTTTGTTTTACCTCACCCCCATAATTATACTATTTTATATTAATACCATTTAATCTACTGACACAGGGAGTACAAAAGAGTCTGACGTAATTTCATATGTTGTTCGGTTGCAGTGTTTATGATCAACTGGCAGTAATCTGACAGCTTATTGAGGGTAAGCACATTTGACATTTTCTCGTTGACCTTACGTCTGCCTTTTCCAGGAGCCGGTCTCTGACAGATTCCCCTCTGTATCCTATAGAATCAGTCTGCTTAACAAGCTCTGACCCCTACAGCAGCACGTCCTGTTATCAGATTATGGTCCAGGGTAGAAGTTGTTCAGTCTAGGGGCATGAGCCAGGTGTGCCTTTAGTGGACAATCATGTTATACACTATCATTCAAAAGTTTGGCATAAGAAAGAAGTTTATATGCAGTTAAAAAAAGCAATACTATGAAATATTATTGCAATTCAAGATAACTGTTATTACAATATATTTTAAAACATAATTTATTTGTTTGATGCAAAGCTGAATTATTAGCATCAATGCTAAAAACCAAGACAGTTTTTTTTAAATAACAGTAATTATTTGAAATTGAAAACATTTATAACATTATAAATGTCTTTACTGTCACTTTTAATAATTTTTATGCATTCTTGCAAAATAAAAGTTTTAATTTCTTTACATACTGTACATTTATCTATATCTTACTGATTAATGATATATATATATATATTTTTTTAATGTCTATTCCATGTCCAGATATAGAATTTCTAGTTGAAAAATAATGATTTAATGAAATGGTTGAGTGTGACATCATCTTGTGGATTATTATTTGTAGGCCGTTTTGCACACTAAAATCTTTACTCATGAGATTTTTGAAATGTATCTTGAAACGTGTGTCACGTGTTAAAGTCATATATTTATCTGTTACACTTCAGAAAGTTGAAGTTCCAGTATTTAGATTAAAAAGGCTGTTTTAGTTACTGTATGTCTTTATGAAAAGATCTTCGGTGATATTCATTAGACCATAGCAAATAGAGGGGTTGTGTTCATGTATGAACATCAAACATAATGGTAAAAACACACTTATTGCTCATGGACAAGAGGCACTTCTCAAAATGAGAAGAGAGATGTGCACATCCTAAAACAATCCAAAACAGCATCACTTCTCTGAAATCCATTTACCTGATGAGGCCGCTCTCAGGAAGATCAAAGACGGTGTAGCTATGCTCATTCACTTAAATGATGAAATAATGGAAAATGATTCACTGTCTGAATCTGATATGAAGTCTAATTCTCTGCCTCGTGTCCTCTATATTTTTTATTTGTGATCAGAATTCAGGGTTGTTTTATGGCAGCGGACAGTGCAGCACGAAGGACTGTCCTGAATAAATACACCTCTTACATTTCGATGGTGCCAGAAAGTGCTAAATCCGCTATGGGGAGAAGAGCATTTTCTTACATACTGTAGCTGCTAAATGATCACTTTGTTTTTGTCTAGACTAAAGGCTTGTGTGTTTAGTCAGGCATATAGCTGAATTCCCACAGCCTGCTGTTAATCGGGCTGCACTAGCTCTGTAAGCCAGCGGCTATTGTTTTATGCATCTTCCTCTGTGCACAGTTTGCAAACTCTGTTTACATGGAATACCCTGATGACACAATGCATTTGCTAAAATGTAATGCAAGAAATCCTGTATCGCTCAATGCAATGTATTCCGCTTGACCTTTCATTTTCAGTGCGTGATAAATCACAGTTTATGCTTCCAGTTCTACTTTCAATGCGTAATTTAATCAGCCTGCCAATAATAATATTTTTTTGCATGATATTTTAATTAGCCAGCCATTTTTAAATGATTGTGTCTATCCTAATGATGTTTGCCACATAAATTTTAATAGTTTGATTGTAATCTATATTAAATTTGTCTGAAAGGGGTTGTAAAACAAATTAATTTATATATTACAGATGCTTAAATGACTACTTTTTTTAATAGCATTTATTTTTTATAGCTTTTATGTGTGTGTGTGTGTGTGTGTGTATTTAAACCTGAAGCGTTGATGATTGATAGCTTGGTTTATTTTATTTGTTTATTGGTTTATTTTATTTTTTATTTATTTTATAGAATTAATATCTTCAAATTAATTTTATTTAATTTTATGTCATGTTGTGTTATGTTATTTTCCTTTTTAGTCGGTCACTTCAAGTCACGTCAGATATGACAGACAGAATTGGGATCTCGCTTCGAGAGACCATTCCACTTCGATTGAGCCGGTCCCTCCAGTCTATATGAACACGGGGTTTTACAGCCCTTACTTCATAGTGCCCAAGAAAAGTGGTGGGTTACAGCCGATCCTGGATCTGCTAATTTTGAACCGAGTGCTACACAGGCTCCCGTTCCGGATATTGATGCAGAATCGCATCTTTAGGAACGTGCACGCAGGAACGTGCTCAGTCAGTGTTGAACTGCTTGAATACGTTTAATGGCAGGACAGTGTGTGCAAGGCCCTCACTCGATGAATCCTTGGGTAACTGGTAGAGGGCTAGGGTCCATGGGGAGTACCTGAGAGGACTCCATGCGTGTATGGTTAAGACCTAGAGCCCGTGTTTCCTCTGCAGACCTGCTGCTGACTTAAGAGGGTTCAATCACCTGCAATTTTCCATATACACTCAAATACTGTCAATCTGATTATGTGTCCTGAGACCTCCTACGGGAAGGCTGGACTTCCGTACGTCACTGTTCAATAGAAAATGGGGACATTCCCAGTGTTCAAGTCTTACTGAATGGGTAGTGCTTTGATAACAGTAGCTTGCCTCTTGTGGTGAGCCCCGGCCTATGCCTGACAGAGGGGGCTTGGGAGGCTCCCACAGGACACTGGAAGGGGCAGCGTCCATGGCGTTTTGGTAGGGATCACAATTTCGTCTGTCATATCCGACATGACTCGGATGCAATCAGCGCATGCCAATGTTCATTGGCCTGTTTTGATACACTCGATGTGGAATGGTCTCTCGAAGTGAAATCCTAATTTCGTCGTTCATATCCAACATGACGTCTCCATCAGGGAACGAGGCTTACATACGTAACCGAGACGTTATGTTGTGTAATTTTTTTAAATTTTTTATTTGATTTGATTTGTATGTTATGTCATGGCACGGCATGGCACTGTGCTGTACTGTACTTTACTGTATTTTACAGCAACCATGTGCAAAGATGGCGGATTTCAAGACACTTTCAGAAGTCCTATGCCAGCCAAACAACCAGCCATTAAGAGGAATGCTTATGGATAGCTTTTTCAGGTATTATAAACCAATTTTAATTAAACATGCAACATAATGAGGTCATTGTGAACAGATTCCATGCTACAGGTAGTACTACTACAGTATACAGTATGCTGCAGAGCACTAGTTTTCTGTTCTAAACACTTCCATTGTCTGGTGATTCTTCTTCAGATGCTGTCTGGCAGTCATGCACTGGTAATTATGCATAAAGCACCATGCAGAAGACAGACGAGGTGAAGAAGTAATTTCATACCAATCACAGCTCATTACCTAACGAACATTGATGACACTCAGCCCTGGAGAGGACACACAAACCAGCGCTGATGAGTTGTAATCACATTCGTATTTACCTCTTCTGCCATAACGAGGTTTTGGAACCCAATTAAGCACTAGTTAGGTTAAAGCAGGGTAATTCCAGCATTATTTCCTACCGATGAATAATTAACGCTGGTATAATTGTGTTTTATTTGCCTGCCAATGCTGGGCGTCGAAAATGCTTGTTAATTGTGTTTCCTCTGACTCGACTCTCAACAACTCTTTCGGTTTTAATTAATAGGAAATTAATTTTGTAGTGCTCTGTTTTGACAGGTTTAATTTACATATTGTAAATATGAGTGATGTTTATTACTGTTTAAAATAGGAAATATAGATGAGCTTATTGAGATCATTTATGTAGGAAATCTTCACTTTATTTGCACTATTGGCGAAGGTAAATCTGTAGATTTCAATTTAATTTAATTTACATTAACTTTTACATTGCCATCGAAGACTGCTGAGCAAGTGATGTAGTGCTAAATTTCTCCAAATATGTTCAGATGCAGAAACAAAGTCCTCTACGTCTTGGATGGCCTAAGGCTAAATACTTTTTTTTTTTTTTTTTTTAGGAATTATTCATTTATGGTTCATGCATTCCTTTACGCAGTATCTACTATAAAGCAAATCACAAATGCTTGAGCGTTTTATTATTGAAAATCCAAGCTAGTATTGCCCTGTTGTAAAATAAAAGCTGGGTATATAATGCATCTTACTTTACCTGCATGCATAAAGCAAGATATTATAAATCATGAATTTCTGTAAAGCTGCTTTAAGGCAATGCATATTGTGAAAAGCGCTATACAAAATAACTTGACCTCACTTGTATATGTATCGTAGATGGTAAGCATCAAGGCATTACCCAAAAGTTTGGATGAATACTGTACAAAAAGTTTGGTCTAGAGGGAAAGTGTTACTCAGAAAACAAACAAACAAAATAGTAAGGCAAAAACAGATTTTTAGGGTTTAGAATTAAAGAAAAGCAGAGCAAAGGTGTCTTCAAAACCCTAAGTATTAAAAATTTAACTGCACTGAGAAAGTCATCCTGCAGTATTTGTGCACCACATCAGTTTTCCAGACATGCGTATTAGTGAGGTACTGTTACTTTACTGAGTGGTCTCACTGTTTATTTTTGCCTTGTGGACAATAAAACAGGTGTCTTTGAAGGGGCTCAGGGCCAAAACATCAAACATCACCTTAGCAAGTGCACAGCAACACCCAAAACCTCATAGTGGTAAGTTATAATTGAACAAAAAATATCTATATAAGCAGTAGACCTGTGCTCACTCAATATATAGAGATGCCTGTTTTATTATTTAAAGTGCTACAAGCTATTGGTGCATAAAGAGGATCTGTAAAGTTTCAAAGACTTAAGTCTCAAAAGCAAAGAGATATTCTTAATAAAAGTTATGACTTGTACACATCCCCCTAAAACAGCTTGTTTAAACATGCCCATTGTGGCATCACAAAGTGGGGACATGTTTTCATAACACTGCATAAATGTTTATGCAAAAAAAGTGGTTAAATTGTATTTACAACACTGTTCCAGAACAGTTCAACACAAATATTAGAGTGTGTTCAGCACATTTACAGAGAACGGATCACTAAACCTGGAAGCAGCCTATGCTAGCTGTGCACAGAAACTATAAAATGGAGCAATTCTACCTCTGCAAGGAGAGTATAGCGCCTTTGACTCAGAAGTTTTAAGGAAGTAACATTTTCTTATTAAAATTATCTGCTACTTATTATTCAAACATGGGTCATGAATGCAGACATGATGTTATGTTGCTTCGGCCAATCACAGTGCACTGGATAGCTGGCCAATCAGAGCACACCTTTCTTTTTTTAGAACAATGAGATTTGTACAAAGTGTCATGTTTCAGGAGGTGGAACTTGAAAGAAACAATAATGCGAATGTGTATGTGAAAAATAATGTGTTTTTGAAACTTGAACCACATTGCATTACACCAAATACACAAAATAATGTTATTTTTAGCAACATCATATGACCCCTTTTAAATCCCAAATATACAGTCAAACTACATTATATTTTTCTGAAAAACAGATGTAAAAGGGGGAAAAGCCTTTGAAATGCGCATCATTTACTCCTTTATGTCCCTATAAAAAGAGTTTTGCTGGATGACACAGTCATGCAGCGTCACACTGTGAGATTCACTCAGTTAAATGCCAGTGGAAAGTTCACACTACAGTATTACCCACAATACGTTTCACCTGACAGCTCTGTCACAGGATTTGGTAATGATTTTTTCTTCATTCACATATACCCTTTCTTCATTGACAGAGCTGTCATTGTGAGTTCAGAGCGAGATGTTCTTTATCTGGCCTTTTTTCTTGTTCCCCCAAAGTTCTTTCATCTGTACAGGCTTACACAAAAATGCAAGTTTATGTGAATCTGTGACGGGTAAATAATAAAGTGCTTTAGGAGCTCTATCTTCTAGTGCAACTTGACTCAAGCGACAGAAATAAAACACATTAGCACAGTGCTTTCAGTGTTTTGTCTGTCAGAGTTCCCATGTGTCCACCCTTGCCCGTATTTGGTCCTGTGTTTCCTGTTCTAGTTTAGTTAATTGTGTAACCCGTACCAGCTGTGTTCCCATGTGCCTTTAGTTCTGTCCTTGTTTGTATGTGTATTTAAGCGTCTGTGTTTTAACCCTCAGTGTCAACCCTTGTCTTATCTGTCCTACGTTTGAGTTTATCATTAAAAGAAGTATCGTTTGAAAGATCTCTGCCTCATGTGATCCATTATCCTCAACCAGAGTGACAGCGTGACATCCACCCTAACCCCAACGGAGAATGATCAGCCCCGAAGAGATTCTCCATCGCCTCCTCAATGGGTTGACACCTCTCCCCGCTCATCTCAAGCAACGACCTGGAGGCCGTCCACTGATGCCGGCTTTTGTCTCGCCACTCGGCGAATCCCACTCCCGAGAGAGGCACCATATGGATGGCAATCAGTGCCAAACCCCCGAAAATGGTTCCAGTTTTCCACGGATTCCAGCCCGCGTGGTAAGAATCCTGAGCTGGATTTGTGGGCTGATTTGCCAGAACTGATTCCCGCTGACTCTGTTCCGCCGATCCCAATCCCAGTTCCTGATTTACGGCCAGGAGAGCCTTTCCCGAATCCAGTGCCTGATTGATGACCAAGAGAGCCGTTCCCGATTCCAGTTCCTGAATCACGGCCAGGAGAGCCGTTCCCGATTCCACTTCCTGATTTACGGCCTGGAGAGCCGTTCCCGATTCCAGTTCCTGATTTACGGCCAGGAGAACAATTCCCGATTCCAGTTCCTGATTGATGGCCAGGAGAGCCGTTCCCGAATCCAGTTCCTGGATCACAGCCAGGAGTATCGATCCCAAATCCAGTTCCTGAATCACGGCTAGGAGAGCCATTCCCGATTCCAGTTCCTGATTGATGGCCAGGAGAGCCGTTCCCGAATCCAGTTCCTGAATCACGGCCAGGAGAGCAGTTCCCGATTCCAGTTCCTAATTGATGGCCAGGAGAGCCATTCCCGAATCCAGTTCCTGAATCACGGCCAGGAGTATCGATCCCAAATCCCGTTCTTGAATCACGGCGAGGAGAGCCATTCCCGAATCCAGTTCCTGATTGACGGCCAGGAGAGCAGTTCCCGATTCCAGTTCCTGAATCACGGCCAGGAGAGCCGTTCCCGAATCCAGTTCCTGAATCACGGCCAGGAGTCTCGACCCCAAATCCAGTTCCTGATTTACGGCCAGGAGAGCAGTTCCCGATTCCAGTTCCTGAATCACGGCCAGGAGAGCCGTTCCTGATACCAGTTCCTGATTTACGGCCAGGAGAGCCGGTTCCTATTCCAGTTCCTGCTGCCAGAGCATTCCCCTACGTTTGGTCAATTTTTTTTTTCTTCCCCTTTTTTTTCTGAAAAGACAAGAATTTTTACATGTCTAGAAAGTTCTTCTTGAGACTGCCTACATAAAATGTAGATAAATTTGAGATACCCCTCTATATCTTTAAATAATATGTTGTGTTGCTTTGCAGTTTCTTCAGGGTTCTGGTTTTTAATAATAAGAAAAATGGAATTATAGTCTTGTTATTTTCTATTGACTTGAACCTGTTTTCGTAATCTGAAATAGAGCCTGTGGAAGATCTTGAGATGTTTCTGATGATGGACATGTCTCATGATCATTATCTTTAAAGAAGGAGCAATTGAATCTCATGAACAACCCGGACGCAAAGAGGAGAGAATGGCATATGTCACAGAGGCGTTGTCTGTCTGGTGAGATATGAGCTACATCTGTTTTTGTCACCATTTCTAAAAACAAACATATGGTTGTGAAATCTTATCCATATGCTGCAGGTTTACTTTTTTCGCAAACACTAATTAAAGCTCTTGCTTTTCCTCCTCACTGCTTTTCTCTGCAAACATCACGCAGGTGTTACATGCCCTGGAAAGTTTCGTTGGGTCCTCTTCCCCCTCCTGCTCTCTAGAAATCCTGGAAGGCATGAAGTGTGTGAGTGTTTCTGCAACCGGCCGTGTTCTAATGCATTGATTTTATCATGTGTGTATCAGTTGGCTGCATCAGTAGGTCTGAATTATACTGACACGGTTCACCTGAGTGATCTTTATTCCTGCTGTCATCTGAACATCTGTGTACTGTGTGACACTGAAGAATATCCTAGAATGCAGGGCAGTGTGTTACTGGGTTGCGTGCCTTGGAACTGAACTAAAAATGCATATATAACAACAAAATAGTATTAAACTAAGGTGCTGCAGTTATAATCAAACCTTAAGCATTTCTGCAGTGGCAATTTTGTATATAACAGAAATAATGTTAATAATGTGCCTTTTTGGTTTGGTTTCTTTAAATTATAAGAAAAAAAAAAAATCTACATTCCTACAATATTTTACCGTAAAACTACTCAAATGTACGACGGCGTTTTAGTGCCACCAAAAAACAAACAAAAAAAAAACTAAAACTACGAGATTAAAGTCGTAATATTACAAGATTTAAAGTCGAAACTACGAGAATAAAGTTGTAATATTACGAGAATAAAGTCGAAATGTTTATTATAACATGGCATATATATCATAGCCTGCACATACAGCTGAAATCACTTTAGTTTAAGCAGCAGTGTAAATACATTTTCCCGATTACAATGAGACTTCATTATAAATTAGTTTATAGCCTGTTTTCTCATGCCTTCTGATATTCCTTCACTTTTATACCTTGCTATACACTTGAAACAAAGAGGAAAAACATATTCATTTGAAAGATGAGCTCTTTTACTGTATATCAAAAGAAACAAAGCAGAACATTATTGCGATTGCTGGGTGTCTGGCATAATGAATATATATAATACAGGGATCTGATCAGTAAAGAGCTTGAACAACACATTATTGTAAGACACAATTCATTCGCTATAGAAATGAAAGCTGAGACTTTGTTTTAAAAATATTAAATGGACAAATCTTATTGCTATTGGGTGGCGCACTATAACCAATCCAATGGAATACATGACATTATTTTCAAGCATACTGTCCCCGCGAATATTATCATTTCTGCTAATAATCCCACATAAATGCCTTTGTAGTGTATTAAAAAGGGTTAAATAAGAGAGCTACAGCGACCCCCAGAGGAATGTGTGAGTGTGTGAGCTGATGTTAATATAAAAAGGTGTTCCTGTTCAGTCTTTTAATAAATATCATATTCTTAATATTAATCGGTTTCCGCGAGTTCTTAGATCTCATCCCAGTAAGATGAAGCCGCCGCTCGGACGCAATAATATTAAAATATGCCTAAATCCCGGTGTCCTTCTCGCAATCCACGTCATTTGCAAGTGCACTATACTAAATATTATAACTTTAACTCGGAACATTTCGACTTTATTCTCGTAATACTTCGACTTTAATCTCGTAGTTTCGACTTTATTCTCGTAGTTTCGACTTTAAATGGCACACAAATTAGCCGTCTATCTGTAAACTTTGAAACAGGAACTTCAATTTTTAAATTTTAATAACAAAAAATTATTAAACCTTGCACACATCCGATTTAAAACCCACTTTAGATGGCTAGATGACGTCATACATCAATTTGAATATTCATTACGTCAGTGTGTCATATTACCTTGCTTCTCTGTGGTCACATAATGTTATTCAATGCACCCTAATTCTCAATATAACTGTTTTTACTGATATATTTAATGTTTTCTGTTGTCAGAAAAACTGAAAGAATATGAAATAGTGACTGAAATACACCCCATTATAAGGCCTACTGAACTAGCTCTACTTTACTAGATGTTAATCTAGATTAAAATCCTTATTTATAATCGAGCATTGTCTGATAAACCAAAGTACACATAAGATATAGACAATGGCTATGCTGTGATTTTGGCTACATTTGCATGTAAAAATGAGTTAGAAGCAACATAATATCTATTTTAACTGAAAGCCCTGCTCCTCTCAGCCGCTCGCTGAACAGAACAGACGCAGGCAGGTGTGTGCGTGCTGGGAAAACAAGAGCTTGCGCTTACGCGGCAGTACCAGAGACTCACTGACCAACATAGTCTCACTCCAACTCGTCATATTTTGACGCTTGGTCAGGACCCTTTTGCTTCGTTTTTCAATGATCAAGGTACCCCTTTTCAGGCACATTTCGACGTGAGGGGTCCTCCTTTGTTTTCAATTGTTTGGCTTAATGTAATGGTTTGCATGCATATATAAATGTATTATATAATTTTTTAGGTTTATTGGAGCACCAAACCCCACTCCTACCTCAAACCTACCCATCTATTCCTCTCACAAATCAATCGGGTTGAATCAAAAGACTTGGAATATTAATGTCTTTCAAATAAATGATGGTGGTGGTTGTATCTGCCTGCTATATCTTGTGTTTTATTCACAGATGGTAGGTTTAGGAGCAGGGTTTGGATTACGTGCTCATGAACGTGTAAATAATATCATTTTAAATTAGACGGTTTTGACTGTTTACATTGAAATATCACACCCCTACATATATGCAATAATGCTACCCAATGTTTTTACCCAATATATCTTTTAATTATGACAATATTTTATTTTTTTTTTTAAATAATTGCGCCGGAATATTGACGCTAAGGGTTTCCTATCTAAAACAACAGAGGACCCTTCACGTCAAAATGTGCCTGAAAAGGGGTACCTTGAGCATCGAAAAATGACGCAAAAGTGTCCTGACCAAGCATCATAATGTGACGAGTTGGAGTGAGACTGTGTTGCGCTGAGGTATGTCCAAGAAGTCTTTAGGGAAAAATGTCGCCAAGGGGGTCTGAAAAGTTGCTAACTTGGCAACACTGATCTGTATTGACAACAGACCGCAAAGAATAATGGCCACGCCTGGGCTGATGGGAATTGTAGTTCCCGCTACATCCTGTTCGCTCCATTCGCCTGAGCAAACTCATCTCAGAAGACCTATCGTTTTATCGAGTCATGCGACCAAGGTATTATCGAAAAAAAAATGCTATTGCGATACGACAGTATTTACAATGCCGTTACATCCCTATTGATTTGTGAAGCTCAATTATCTTTTGCAGCATATAAGAATATAAAGATATTCTTTGGTTTTTCTCATTGTGTTGATGATTAATGGATTTTGGGCTTAGGGTTAGGGTTAGGGTTGTCCCTCCTATATATATTTCTTTGAAACAGGAAGCCAGGGCTGGATATTTTCATGTTCATAATCACCCTGGAGTGCTGAAAATGATGAATATGAATGGGAATATACTTCAGAGATATTTTACTCATAAAGCATTCAGCCAATAATTGTGGCCAACAAGTATTGGAGAAAAAAACATTCATTTCACAATGAGATTTTTTCCCCATTTCAAATGTTTTAATTCAATGATGGGTTACAATTTTTTAGATCAAAAGTATAAACAATGCAGATTTATTTTCACAGCCACCTTTGCTCAGATTTACCAAGAGTGCCAATATTAGTGGAGGGCACTGTGTGTGTGTGTGTGTGTATGTATATATATATATTTCTTTGTTTGCATTTTGTGGAACAGAATAAAAGAACACTACATTTCTTACAATGCTTTTGAATGGTACATCATAACCATGATTTACTGGAACTGCATTTTTAGACTTAAATTGAAGGAGAAGAGACCACCTCATAGAGGGGCAAATTGCACCATTCACGTTTTCCAGGAAATCTAAAAATGCAGTTCCAGTAAATCATGGTTTTGACCATGTTAATGCATTTCTGTGCTTATTACAGCTATGATGAAATCATGTTCCTTAACACACAATGCTCTACATTTCATCATCTCACCCAGTGGCTGACTCCAGGCATTTCCGTCATGTTTTTCTTTAATAATACATCACACCCCATAGCTAAATTCACCCCCATTTCTGCTGGGGGTTGATAATTGCTTGCGACCTGGTCTGCTTGTGCTATATATCCTAAACATCTGCTCTCTTCCACCTCACGCTAATCAAACCTGTTGTTTCTCCCACAGGAAGTCCACGTCTGTCAGGGACTTTGCCTCATCGAATTAGGCCATTTAACATAACCTCCACATCAAAGTTGGCGTGCGGAATAAGCACATCGCCATCATTCAGCGTGAGCCTTTGCGGGACGCTACCGCCGATCAGTCTGTGGCAAATTCAGAGCGATGTATAATCTCCAGAAAGCACAGAGTCTTTTTGATTTGTGTCTGCTGTGCACATCAGAAGTACATCTTTGTTTTATTCATAATCACCTGAGCTTCCTGATCAAAGACTCCCACGGTACCTCTGTCCATCGACTGAGCGTTCCTCTGCGATTAAACGGGACTGCCTGCCGGTCTCGCACCGTCACGAACCCAACGTAACCTTTTCATCAGGTGCTTCCATCATTTCAGACTTTGTTAGTCATCCTTGTGGGATTTCTGCCTCGCTTTCTCCCCCCTCTCTTTTCTTCCAGGATGAAATGAATGGGGGAATAATAAAGCTTATATTTTGCATTGATGCTTCTACCTGAATAAATTCTCGTTTCCCATGTTTTCAGCTCGTCGGCGGCTTGCGGTGTTCCACATCTCTATAGACATGAAAGAGGAAGCTGGCACGGTTGGTGGCATCTTCTAGTGTAAAGTAAGATGTGACAGCTCCACGGTTGATATTGAGACACTGATCTTAGACCGTTTCGACACCCTTCATCATTCAGGTTTATTTCTACTTCCTTTTCACCAAATTCATTGTTCTGTAGACTTCTGTGTCTTTCGTACAGCAGTGCTTTGTACAAAACATTTTCTTTCTTCTATAACTCCTAGGTTGTCATTTGAAAAGCGGTATATGAGAAATTATATACACTTACAGACGTTGCTAGGTGGTTGCTATGGTGTTCTGAGAGGCAAGCGGTTACTTGCATATTCTATGGAATGCATAAGTGCCCACTTTTTCAGTGGTGTAGGCTCCAGAAGTATTTTTTTAATTCATTTTTCCCATATGATTTTTTTTTTTTTTTTTTAAAGTCTAGGAGTCTTACTAAGTGGTCATATGACGTTGCTAAAAACGTTGAGTATTTGATGTAATATGGTTTAAGGTGCAAAAAACACATTATTTTCCACATACTGTACATTATTGTTTCTTTTCTAAGCCCTGCCCCCGGTTTTTTTGTACAAAGATGAACATACAGTAGCATGTTATAAACATGATGTTATAACCATAACTTACTTAAAGGAGTCAGAAGCACCAGACTGTCCTTGCAAAGGAAGAATTGCTCCATTTTATAGACTCTGCACAGGTTTTGGGAGTCTGTCCTCCGTAAATGCGCTGAACACACTGTTCTGGAACAGTGTTGCGAATACAACTTGACCACTGATTTTTCGCCCCCTACTCTGTGATGTAGCAAAGCGTTAAACAAGCCATTTTAGGGGTATGTGTACAAGTCATAACTTTTATAAAGAATATCTCTTTGGTTTTTGAGACTTTACAGATCTTCCTTATGCACCAAGAGCTTGTAACACTCTAAAGAGAACGGAAAATTTGAAATTGCATCATATGGCCCCTTTAAGAACTACAATTCCATGAAGCATGGCAAATGACAATATTAAATAAAAAATTTTAAAAGTTGTTGTTTATATCTATAGAAACAGTCAATTGTAAGTTTATTGCAAATATACATACAAATATATATAAGACACTGTAATTCTCTGACTGCTGGAATTTTCTATAGCGTTATGGGTCATGTAAAATGTTGAAATAACAAATAAAGCATATATTTGATAAAAGTTGTTATAAACAAGTTGTTATAAATCAGCTTCCCTATGGAGAATGGAGTTTTCACTTCCCAAATCCAACTGTTAAACTCATTGTGTAACATTGTGGTCCCTATCTACAGGATTTTTTTCCCTCATTTGATCTTTTACTCAGTTTTAAATCCCTAACTATTAGAAATAGTAATAAAAATGCTTGATTTAACTAACAGCCCTAACTACTAGCAAACACGCTTGGTTTTGGGCCCAAGAAACCATACAAAACACAAGAGCCATGTTTGACTGAGAGCTGAAATGGACCATGAATTATCTACTTAATATTAATGCATAAAGTACTGATAATTATACCACTCCATCAAATGCGAAATGTCAAAAACGAGGTCATGAATGGATGATTTTCTAATTCAGCCCTAACTCAAAAGTTAGTGATACATGCAAATGGCTTATTTTATGGATTTTTTCGCAGTCAATTGAGAGTTAAATCTATCTTGCCACTGAATGAATAACCCACTTTTCAATAAATCAGTTTATTAATTCACTAAAGTTGTGTTTAATTAACAGGGTCGGTCAGGGAGCCTCACATATGCAGAATTAACGGCACCCTCTTTGTTGTTCATTAACATGCGAATTAGATGGGAGCAGTTTAGTGTTTTTTAATCTTTAAACATGTTAATTAACTTTGAGGTGTGTACAGTGAGCAGAAAAATTAATCATTTTCGTGTTTTAATTAACAGGGATTCAATTCATGAGAGAGATCTGAAAATATAAAGTTATATTATACACCAAATTATATCAGAGCTGTAGTTTTGGCAGTTGTGTTTCTGGTATACTGAGCTATGGCGCTCATGAGAAATGCACATTATCCCCGATCGAATTCCCCATTTCTCTCCCCATTCATTTCTTATCTCTCTCCACGGCCTCTATTAATAAATAGTGGTTCGAAAAAACTAGATACTTACATATTTACATATTTTGAAAAGAACGGTGCCTGTGTAAAGCTAGCTAAACATAACACAGTGTTTGTAGGTGGATGCTTAGCATGGATCCCTCCTTTGATTTGAATTTATGGCATTTTTTGACTTTGTCATCTGCTTGACAGAAATAGTTTTTTTTTTTTCTATAATAGTAATAATAAAAATTCTGCCATCTCAATGATTGTGTGTATGACTTATGTCCATATGAACTTTGTAGTCATTGTTTTATGAGTTCTTTAATCATCAATCAATTATATGATCAATAAGGACACATATAAACATTATCATTTATTTGAGTGCACGTGAATGGCATAATCATCTGTTTGAGCGCATATAAACATCGTAATCATGGATTTCAGTGCATATGAATGACATAATCACTGATTTTAGAGTGCATTTTAGTAGCATAAACATTATTTCAGTGCATATGAATGCTTAATTAGCGATTTGAGTGAATACGAATAGCATAATGATTGATTTCAAAGCATATGAATGCAGTTATCATCAATTTCGAACACATGCGAATAGCATAATCATTGCTTTGAGTGCATGTAAATAGCATAACCATCCATTTGAGTACAGTATGAGTGCCATTTTCATTGATTTGAAAGCATATGAACTGCATAATCATTGATTTGAGCATTTACAGTATGAATGGCATAATTGATTGCAGTGCATATGAATGGCATAATCATTGATTTCGGCACATACTGTATTAACGGCATAATCACTGATTTCAGTATATGAATGGCATAATCATTGATTTCAGTACATATTAATGGCATAATCATAGATTTGAGCACATATGAACAGCATTATAATTGATTTGAATGCATGTGAATGGCATAATCATTGATTTGAGTGCATATAAATAGCATAATCATATATTTGAGCACATACCGTATAAACTGCATAAGTATTGATTTTAGTATATATGAATGCCATAATTATTTATTTGTGCACATACTGTATAAACGGCATAATCATGAATTTCAGTATACCAATGGCATAATCACTGATTACAGTATATATTAACTGCATAATCAGTGATTTGTATGCATGTTAATGACATAATCATTGATCTAAACACATACTGTATGAATGGCATAATCATTGATTTGAGCACATATGAACAGTATTATTATTAACTTGAGTGCATATAACCAGCAAAATCATTTGAGTGCCATTATCATTGATTTGAAAGCATATGAATAGCATAATCATTGATTTGAGTTCATGAACGATATACAGTAATCAATAATTTGAGCATGGAGGTATTGCATGATCAGTGATTTGGGTGCATGTTAATTACATAATCATTGATTTGAACACGTGAATGGCATAATCATTGATTTGAACCCATTTGAAATTCATTAATCACTGATTTCATCGCAAACGAACTGCATTATCATCAAATTGAACGCATGCGAATAACAATGATTTGAGCAAATATGAGCGGCATTATCATTGATTTAAGCACATATGAATGGCATAATCATCGTTTTGAGTGCATATCAATCATATGATATCAGTTATCTATGGTGGAAGGTCTTGAAATGGAAACTTAAAAATAAATAAATAAAGACTCCAACCTGTCTCCGAAGTTGCGAACAATAGTGTAGTGTATTTTAACGCAGCATCGCTATGGGAAATAGTAATAGTGAGGCTTGACTTCATTAAAAAATACACTAAAAGCAGAAGGAATAAACAAGTCAGCAAGTGTGTACGATGCCTAGTGTGTCAGATTTCAAAAGTCATGTGCTGTTTTCCAGCCTTAAGTAACACCAAGAAGTAGTCAGGCATTTCAGATTTTTCCATCACGGTCAAACAAATCCTTGGGATTATTTGAGTCGGACCTCATAGTGGGATTCGTGCAAAGGCCCGAGGGCCGCCCGAGGGGTCTGGGGGCAGAAGGCGATTCAGATTCAGCGTTAGGTGTTTTAGCAAGGCATGCTTCAGTTGGTTTATCGCTGACTTCAGAATAGAAAGCCGAACACGAGTGAAGGAAAGGCACTGGGGAACGAGTGTAATGAAGGAATGGGAGGGAGGACAGGAAAACATGTCACTGTCGGTAAGGTTTGAAGAGTGCTAAAGTGGATGGTGGAGGGATGGAAGTGTGTTTGGGGAAACTCCTCCGGAGTTCAAAGAGAGGAGCTTACAAAACCCTGTCCCATATGACAAGATGAACTCAGGTCGGCACAACCTTTGATGTGTCTTACAGCTTTATCCGCTGATCAGATTTCAAAGTTAATATGAGGACAGATGAGATGCGTCGATGCGCCATATGTATCGGTCAAAGAGCAGATAATCTCAAAATGTCCAGGATCAAGGTTAATCTGTCATAAAACACAGTCTTAGCAAGAAAATATCTAATTCTCGGCATCTTCGGTGTGTTAGACCAGCTGTACAGTACATTACAGTGAAGATTTGACTCTTATAGCATATTTTCTGCTCGGTTTCGAACATTGAGAGTTTCACATGTTCAGTCCGTTTGTGTAATACATGTTTTATGTTGTTGTGTAGAACGTTACAAGGATCAACAGTCGTTATACAGCATTAAGCTTACTTCCTTTTACTCTGATCTCTTTGGATTATCTGAGATTATGGGATTTCATATTTAAAACCACTGCCCAAGTTTTCCTAAATCCAGAATAAGAGGTTCCGGAGAAGCTGTGAGATTTAATAATCACCTGCACTGGGAATTTATGCAACATTCAGTTAGGAGCATCGCAGTTTAATGCTCACCATGTGTATTTGTATAATAATAGAGAGATTCCTGCTTTGATGTGACAGGCGTGAATTTGAATGTCATTGCAAGTGTATTTGGATGTCATTCTGTGAGAAGAATGAGAATAAAAAGCATCTTGATGAAATAGGCAGCTTGCACGCTCAGTGTCTTGTAAACGGAAAGCATACACTTTCTGCATTTCTGTTGGTTTCTGTGGTTCACGTCACCTCAGATCAAGTCTCAGTTAAAATGTGCAGTGTGGTTGCAAATTGCATTCAGTGTGAACAGCCTTCAAATTATTCATATACCAAAGTTTTTTTCTTAAAATGGAACATTCCTGTTATGCAGTATATTTCACCTCCCCAGAATATACAATAACTGTCAAAAAGTTGATTGATTGATTGATTCATTCATTGTATTAAGTAACCTAGGCTCATTGGAAATGCATGCCTCTTCATACATTTCTGCAAAACTGAAAAAAACACACCTATACATGCGGATCGCTGCAGTTTCCAGTTGAAATCAACACTGGAGGCACTAAAACTCCCACAACTTTTATTCCTTTTCACACAAAAGTGTGATTTACAGATACATTTTTGATTAAGAAAGGCTAATTTGCGCACAGTTAGTAAAACATTTTTTTGCACCCTGCATGATTTTAAAAATTATACTTTTGAACGTTGTCGTCACATATACAGCTTTACATGTATGAGTTTTGTAGTTCAGTCAGTTTACTTAGTACAAGTGATACGCCGTCGCACTTAGGCACTGAAAAGCACCGCTTTGAATCCCATTTAAAAAAAAAACGGTTTGACAAAGCATACGCTTTTAAATTACTTTTGCATTTGTAAACACTATCGGGTAGGTTTAAGTTTGAGTTTGGTGTAGGGGATTTTTTCAGCATGATAGAACATCTTTAGCGACACTCACTGGATATTTGAATTCTGAACGGCCACAAAACGTACCTCGAACTGTATTATAAAAACACTGCAATACATACCTGTGCCAACCTAAAACAAACGTGCCATGGTTATGTATTAAATGTGTGTTTTAGCACCACTCTCTGGACATTTCACTTTAAAACTGCGGCGAAATGTGCAGTAAGGTACATAATACGGGCTTACAGAAATGTATGTAGAAGCACGTATTTTCAATGAGCCTGGGTTGGTATTAATATTGTTAGGGTAAGTCTGCATTTATGTGATCATGCTTTGTATTTCAAAGCTGAATTTCTAACATCATTACTCCATTCTTCAGTGTCACAAATAAATAGAGCATGTTTGGCGTGCTGTCCGGGGAGCAGGCAGGGAGCCCAGCGGACCCCGAGCCCATACGCAGCAAGGGCAGGGTGGAGCTCGGAGCCCAGCCTGGTCACCACGTGCTCCCCGGAAGGAGGGTGGGATAGCTATCGGCCTAAAGAAACGATAAACTGATAATAGCTTTGGGCGTTGATGAAGGAAGCTGGAAACCAGGTGTCCCCGGCTAAGCAAGCTGAAGGCGACAGCGGCAAGGAATCAAAACTCCACGTGGGAGAAAAAAACCTTGGGAGGAACCTGGATGGAGACCCGACACCTGATTCCCAGTTTAAGTGGTGTAAGGGGTGGCGGAGGGATGCAAAGAACGAAGATACAAGGGAGAGGAAGTTGGCGATATTTAAGGGGAAGGTTTTAGCTCTTGATAGGATAATTAGGGAATAGGGAGATAGGCGGCAGCTGGTTCATTCGTATATGCTCCCCCCAAAATTTTTTAATGAAACATCATTTACTGTAAATATAACAATGGGGTGAATTTTCTTTTCTTTTATTGGATTGATTGAACGTTATTTTTTTTTTTTGCTTTGTGTGCTACACAACTGTCAGAAATATACTTAATTTTCTATGAACAAAATGATTATTTTGAAATACTCTTTCTTGATGTCATCCTCTAGAAAGTGGCATAATTGTGGATGAAAAACTAAATCATTAAGTAGCAGTGGAGTTGATTAATTAGGCAATGTATTAATATTAGTTTGTTTCTCTCGTCCTACTCAATAAAATTACAGAAATCAGTGTGATTATGAATATTTCAAAAGATACACAATAATCAAAATGATCGAGTAAATTCTTTATTTGCATCCTGTCAGAATCTGGTTTATTTTTATTTTTTTTTTATATTTCTGTAAAAATCTCCTTAAAGTACTTGCTTAAATTAGAACAAGCATATTCATTTTAATCAGTTCAGAAAGTACTGCATAACATGAATGGCCCATATAAAGATCAGAACGGGATATTCTATTATATTAGCAGCGTTATGAAATCTTATGGTTCCATTAAAGGCACCAGAGGCTCTTTCGACAGATGGTTGGTGTTCATAAGAGGATAGATTCACACATTTATCCCGTTTCATTTCCATACACAGCCTGCATGTGCAAAGCTGAAAGCCTTTCAGGACGGCCCGGTGTGAAAACACTGCTAAAATCGCTGTTTTGTTCTCAAATCCTTTCTGCGGAGATAAATTTGTATTTGGGTCAAGATTTCAGGGCAACTTTCTCTTTCACACTCCATTTCATCGTCTCTTTTGCTCTTTCTTGCCTCCGCCCCTCCGTCTCTGTCCTCCTCTCATCTGAGAACACAAGAGGACATGTTAACCTCTAGCGTATAGTCAAAGAGAGAGGAATATTATGGGTGAGCTGCCGCATGTTTAGTGCTGATTGGTGGGTGTAACGCAGCAGACGCAGGGGCTCGTTGCTCCTCCAAAATGCCCACTGACCGGCCAGTTCACCTTCAAAACATGGCTGAGATGGGCAGACCTGACCGTGAAGCACTTTAGAAGATCATTTTCATAATCAGCACATCAGCAAGCATCCAACAGCTCAAAACTCTGCACTTCACCTCATCTTCCATCTTCACCGCATGGATAATATAATGCTTTAGACTAGAGACTGTAGATTAAAACTGAGATTTATTTTATTGAAATTTTTGATTTGTGTGTTTATTTTTTTCCAAGTTTAATTTGTGACTATTGATTACAAATCTTTTGGGGGGTAAAAACTAAACAAAAAAACATTATATATATATATATATATATATATATATATAAGTTTATTTTACTTAACTAGTTAAATTATTTTATATAACTAGTTGCCAAAATTTCTCATTTTCTGCTATTTTAATTTATTAAAATAACTAAACATTAAGATAAGAAAAGCCAAGAATATAGTCATTAATTTTAGTTATTTTAGTACAGTAAGTTAAAATATCCAGAAATTAAATTAATGAAAGACAAAATCACAACAAAATTAGTAAAAAAAAAGAATCAATAAATAAATAAACTAAATTGCAGTGTAAATAAGAATATTAACAAAAATCTTAAAAAAAAAGAAAAGAAAAAGAAATTATCTTAAATTACACCTATTATTATTATTATAAAATTTTTTAACACAGTTTTGGGAACTTTATATTTCTAAAATTAAAAAAAAAAAAAAAAAAAATCACAGTTTCCACAAAAATATAAAGCATTGAAACATGTTTTTAGCATTGATTATAATAAGAAATGTTGCTTAATTAATTAATTAATTAATTACCTCAAAATTGGCATATTAAATGATATTAGATCAGAAATGGAAAAAGTTAATAGAAAACAGTTAATTTAAATAAATTGAATTATACTTTACAATATTACTGTTTTTACTGTATTTTTTAATTGAATAAATGGAGACCTTGAATGGTTTGTTATTTATATATCTGTGTGCATATATATATATATATATGTCCGTCATATTTATGAATAATTAACAACATTGTAAACATTTGCTTTCAAGATGAGCATGTGATATAGTACATTTAGAGGGTAATATGCAAAGCAGATGTGTACTAATATTCAATCTATTGTTTATTTGTGTGCTCCAATACACTGTAAACATTTGAGTGACCATTATTGCTTTCATATATTTCTGTTTATTATTCTTTTCAGAATCATCAAGAGTTAAGCGCCCCCTGCACAACTCAGGCATCTTAATTTCTGTGTGTGGATGAAGTACAAAAATGCATCACGTCAAGAGAAGATATCGCCATGGTTACAGGAGTAGTTCCTGTTGTAGCGTTTGGAGGTGGGAATGGGAAAGGAACATCCTTTGCACCTCTGCTGGATGGAGGCAGCTACGGTAAATTGTTAAATGTCTGAAGATCGATATTACTTGTCCGCTCGCCTCCTCGCTGATGGCTAGAAATGCTCTCAGCTTTCATTAGGAATGTCAGCAAACCAGAGATGTGACCTATACGCAGCCAGAGGTCAAACCGGCGCCCACTCGCGCTGCACAACAACGGCTGGATGATTTGCTGAAAACTAATAGAATGAGATATTTGAGGCTCGTGCAATATGACATGTGTTTAAGCTTTCAGAGATATGACAGTGGCTATTAACATTTATTTATTTTCATTTTAGCTTTTAGACTTGCTGTGACCTGAACCACATCTATAATGTTAAATTCTCACATTTTTGCTAATTTATTCATATTTGTTAATATGTGTGTGTGTGTGTGTAGATTTTTCTCTCTGTGGACTGAGATCAGCACCCTTCGCTTGGACTTCAGGATGGAGATACTGACTGCCATCTAGTGGTATGAAACAACCTAGTGACTGAACACAGATTACTCTTTCTCAACATTTTTTGGAGAATTATTATTTTGTGAGCTAATTTGAATAGTCCCTATTAAAGTAGCATTTATTCTAAATCCTAATACAGTACATTGTAAATCCTAATAATTTGACTCTTAATTGCCATTATTAATGCACATAATAGACTGCATCCTAAACATTAGGAGAGTAAATCATGTCACATAATTCTTTTGCTGTTAATTTTCTACCTGATGGTCAAAATCTATTTGAACTAACTTTGAATGCAGAAGCTGAAATTAACCTGAAATTAAATTCATATCGGAATAGAACAATTAAATCTCATTCAAATTATGTAAAATATATATATATATAAATAGAGAGCGAGAGAGAGAAATATTACTTTTATTTTTATTATTATTTTTATTTAAAAAAATGTTCTGTGGAACCTTTCATCAAAGAATCCTAAATAAATAAATACATAAATAAATAAAAAAATAAAAAGCAAGCAAACAAGCTGCACAACTGTTAACATTGATTATAATATTAATAAATATATATATATTTTTTTTTATTATAATAACCAAATCAGCATATTAGATGACTAGAGAATGGCTGCTGAAAGTTCGGTTTTTTAAATATATTAAAATACAAATGTAAATTGTGTTTTATCACATTATTACAGGTTTTACTGTATTTTAGATTTATTGTTTAAACATAAGAAAAAAACTTTCCTGGCTATTACATAGCAATGCAGTTCATCAGAAAATGTACTGATGTATATAAATAACTACACAGTAACTAGACTGAAATTAAGACAATAAATAAATAGATTTAATATTTTTCACCCGAATCCCACATGCAGCCATAAATTCCAGCTCTAACAGTTGAATTCTTTTCCGTACGACCCAGACATGTGGTTTCCTTCAGTCTTCCAGATCCGTCATATCCCTGAAACACGGCTCTGGGACCCGTCTGTGTCCTCCCACAGGAGCTCGCTTTCAGTCTGCGATGCGTTTCTACATCCATCATGTATGACAAGCCCAGACAGACTGTTGGAAAACACGCTAAACATGTTGCTTCTCCAAGAGCAGTCTGTCGTAAATAAGATTATGTGACTTGTAAACATGTAAGACCTTGTTAAACTGTCATCTCTTTCCAAAACATAGAAACTGACCTTAGGCTAAAAAAGTTATTTCAGTGTAGTTTAATAGAATATTCTGGGTTTAAATCCAAAGTGTGATGTCTTAAAAACACAAACTGTTTTAATCACACACACACACACACACACACACACACAAACACACGATGTCTTCGATGCTGAAAACAGTTGTGCTTGAGGAAAATGATTTACAGGATGAATAGAAAGTCTAAAGAAAGCATGTTTTATGTGAAAAAAAACTTTTATTTTTACATTTATAAGCGTTTTTACTGATACTATTGATCAGTGTAAAACATCTTTGCTGAATAAAAGTGTTTGTAAAATACCCCTACTTTTGAATAGTGTATGTATTTGATCACAGTTCTTAACTGATAGAAGATTCCTTTAACATAAATCATGTGAAGTATACGCTGTGATCTCATTTCAGCGAAACACAGACCGCAGATCTCCAGTAACGTCTGCCCACGTCTCTCTTCCTGCAGGAAAGCAGCTATCACGTTTGATAATGGACCATTTAACGGCTTTCTCCAGGTAATGAGGCAGATGACTCAACTTCCTGTTAACACCAAGAACAGCTTTCTGTCTGGGCGCGAGACAAACTCAGAGAGAGAACGAGACAACAAGGTGGGAGTAAATACATCTAAAGGAAAATGAGATGCTTGTGTGTCTGCGCAAAACTCAATGCTTGGATGTTTTCGGTGTTTGCTAATTTCAGAAAGGAGGTTCTAAATTAAGAAAATTGTGGTTTCAAATAAGGGGCTTTCATAGCAAACCATAGAGGAACCTTCTGTGAACCATTATTAAAGGGATAGTTCACCCAAAATTGTAAATGATCCTGTCTTCTACTCACCTTTGAAGCATCCTGATGGATGTGACATTCCTCTTTCAGATGAATCCAATAGGTTGCCCAGGCCCCTCCAAGCCTTTGAATGGGTTTAAATGGGTGATAGCCGTTACACTTCGGAAGACGCGAAAGGAAAAAAAACTGAACTTAAATGATTTTAGCAAATATCTGTAATATAACAAAGAGTGAAGAATTTAAGGGGGTCTGAATACTTTCCGTACCAACAGTATACCTAGGATGCTTCAAAGTGAGTAAAAGAGGATACATTTTATTTTTGAGTGAAATACCCTTTATTGTTGTCTGATATGTACATAGAAGGTATGTAGCTTAGGTAAGGGGGGGGGGGGGTACGGTTTTACAGGTCCATTTACAACCGTAGAATTTGACCCTAGAATGAAACAGTCTGTTT